>JAUESI010000028.1:113958-151831 GCA_032275145.1 Synergus laeviventris | reverse complement strand
CTCTCAGTTATTTTACGTACACTATAGATGTATATATATATTATATTATATATATATTATATATTATATATATAATTATATATATATATATATATATATTTAACCAAATGAGTGGTTTCTTTCTTATTCCTAGGTTGAGTCGTAAGTTTTAAGGTTGATGAGTCTCATCTTACCAGGTTATCGTTGTGAAAATTCGGGCAAAATTTGTATCACTACACAATTAAAATGAACACATACTACAGAGAAATCCACCACCGGAGAAAATCGACCGAACTACAGAGAACGGAACCGATTCAAGGGGTAGGATTTCGCCTGTTTGCCTTAGTCAAGTCCCCAGAGAGGAAGAAAACAAACTGACGTTTTCGCGAGTTCATCAAAGCTTCTTTTCCTCGATTCCTCGGGAAAACGCTTGCAAGGATCGCCCCCTCACGAATATTCTCCAATTAGGAGGAAAAGTAGGCAAAGGGGTAGATTTTTGGAAAAGTTGAAATTATGTTGGTTGGAGAGTGGTAACCATTGACCCGGGACCTATGCCTGGCCGGCTCGACCAAGGTCCTTCGCGAAGCGTAGCCATAGCCTGGACCCAAGCGATATGTGGTTACCAGAGTATTTGGATAAAAAATAAAGTATGAGGCATCGAGTGGACCGTCTCAGATTATTTTATTACTAAACTATTCGTTATAGTATTTACGGCTATTTTCCATCTCAAGCCCCCATCTGCAAAATTTATAGAGCGAACCCTTTTGTTGAGTGAGTTCCCCAAGTGAGAGTTTTGCGAGTGCGACTTGGTCAGAATATATTGTATTTTTGAGGATTCAGAAAGGAAAAAAAAAGGAAGGGAAACGAATTTATGGAGAGTCCCGAAAAGATCAGCCTTGTTGACAATTTCCTCTCCGGGCAGTAAATAAATATAATAATAAAGAAAAGGTAAACAGGCAAAGGCTTTCATCTTAAACAATTGTCCTCTTGACCTGTGGAAAATGACATTATAAATATTTTAGACAAATACTAAATTTTGAAGAAAGACGTACAAGTATAATGGAGTAAAATTATATACCAAAGAACACTGGGATATAAAAGTAATACATGATAAAAATTATTAAACTAGGGTCCTTCTGCATTCCCTAAAATCCTATAGTAGTCCTAATTAGAAAGGAATTGGTAAATGCCACATCCGGACGTAACACACTGATTGAAATATTTTCGTATGAATCATTTATTAAACTTTCATCCAGGATTTGAAAAGGTAGACTCGTTTGGGAATGAAAACCGAAATAATATAGCAGTGACAACGAAGATTTTGAATCGCATTTTTCTCCGTGCATTTAAAAAGATTTCGGAAAATTCTAAGGAATTTAGAAGAATTGAAAAAAATTTTGGATTATCAAGAGAAATCCAAGTGATTTAAAAGAAACTCAAAGGATTTCAAGAAATTTTAAAGAAGTGCAAAATATTTCAACGCATTTTATAAGATATCAAGCGATTTTAAATAATTTTAAGTTATTTTAAAAGATTTCAAAAGAATTCAAAAAGGTTTCAGGATTTTCACGAGATTTTACGGAATTTCACTGAATTTCGAAAGATTAAAAAAAATTATAGTAAATTTCAGAGGAATTTAAAAAAGGTTTATGGATTATCAAGAGATTTCCTGTGATTTCAAGGGATATCAAGAGATTTCAAACTATTTTAAAGAGTTTCAACAATAATTCAAAACTTTTCAGGATTATCAAGAAATTACACGGAGAATTGCTTTTCCCTCGTATTTGGAGTTTTTTTCTTACTCCGCATTACGTTAGAGTTACATACTGGTAACGTAACTCCCCCCATATGAAGTAAGAAATCCCATTTTTGTAAACACATGGATTTCTAGGTGCTGATATCAGATTATCCTCCTATCCATTTATCCATGTGTTTATTTGCGGGAATTCGTGTTGTGGTGTTATGACGCTAGCAAAGGTGTGGCACTAATCGAACTTTATTGGATCACTCGAGTTTTGGTAAAACCAACTCTGATTTGGAAAGATCCTCAGAAATGTAAAATTGTAAAGTCAAAAGGCTTTTCAATCAGTTCTCGGGTTTTTCTTTGTGTGAGTTGGCTTAGAAGTTAGAGTTGTCTTAGAAGGCTTAAAAATAAATATTTAATTTTATGTTTCGACTATAAGTTCTTAAATAATCAAAATTCAAAGCTGATGCAAAAAGAAAAATGATTTCTTGTGTTGAGACTAATCGAGTGAAAAGTAAGAAGTAAAGTTTTGGTTCTTTGTAATTTTGGAAATTTTGGTTTTCATCTGTTCTTAATAAAGAGAGTGGGTTGGGGAGGGGAAGATTGTTTAATAAATATATTTACAATGCAAAAAATTATTATTTGCAATAAATATTTATATAAACATTTTTTAAATATCTAATATCAGTTACTTAATGCTTTCTCTATGAGGACGTAAAGTGCTCATTGAATGAGCACAAAATTTTATACAACTTCACAGTTAGCTTTTATCTCTATATGTAGGTTTAAACATTTGAAACTTTTTATACTTTCGAAAATTTCAAACTTACGTTTTGGAATTTAAAAAACTACCAAATTTTAGGTCAGAAAATTCAGAATGAAACATTAATAATAAATTACCTGTATATTTATCTTTTGGATTCCTTAGAAATTATAGGAAATCTTTTGAATTGTCTTGACAGTGGTTAATAAAAATTGATACAATATGTTAATAATAATATTCCGTTTTTAAACTTCTTAATATCTAATTCGAAACAATTTTAAAACTCTTTATGGATCTAAAAAATGCATAAAATTTCTTTAATGCTCTTCTTTTTTGATAAACGAAAAAATACGCAATTTCAGTATTTATAGTAATTATACATATTATTAGTATTATTCCAAGTTATCATCTCAAAATTCGATTTCTTCATTTCACTTGATAAATAGTATAGTTAAATATTTTTCAGCTCTGTATAACAACTCATTTTTAAAGTACAATTTTGTGCACAGAGCGAAAAAATCTGTAATTTTTATACTTTTTTATTAAAATGAAAAGATTTCATTTTTAAGCTAATTTTGAATTCCTCGTTTTAAGCAAAAAAGTATTAAAGATTAAACATTTTTTCGCTCTACAATTAAATTTCTAGTTTAAAACAAAATATATCTACAGAGCGAAAATATATTTAATTTTAATAATCATTAAGTAAAATGAGGAGTCTTACTCTTCTCTCTTTAAGAAACTTCTTCCTTGAGGCTGTATCTGCATAATAAAATGTTTGCGTAATCAATATTGGCTCACAGTAGAGAGCACACTCTTCAAGCTGTTCTCATATAGTGACTGAAGTTGAACGCTTTAGGTGAGTGTCAAATTCTTTTTTCAAGATAATGTGATAAATTCCTCTCATTGTTTACATATTTATTTTTTTTTATCTTTCCTAGATCTTCATCAGAAATAGTGAACCACATGGTGCAGAGAAAGGAATTGAAGTTGGAAGCTTCACTCATAGGGCAAAAATCTAAAAACTTTCTTATCGTTCATCTTTTGATAGCGACATTTGGAGTCTCAGCTTGGATAGGAATTAATTCCATTTTCGTCGAGTTGCCACTCTTAGTGAACTCACTCCCCGAAAAATGGAATCTGCCAATGTATTTAGTTATCATGATTCAAATCGCAAATATCGCTCCAATGTCTTACGCCCTTGCTCGAAAATTCGGCTTTCATTTTCGAGAATCCTATTGGATTCTCGCTTTATTGATATTGGGTTCTTCCATCATGTTTCTACTCGCATTTTTTCACGAGACAACTTTATTTTTTCGTGGGAAGGAATACAGCGCAGTACTTTTTGCTACTACTTTTTTAACGGCTCTCGTCGACTGCTCTAGTTCATTATTGTTTATGCCGTACCTTCGACATTTTCGAGAATCTTACTTAGTCTCATATTTCGTAGGTGAAGGATTGAGTGGAATAATTCCTAGTGCCATTGCCCTAATTCAAGGCGTCGACTCTCAGTGCGACAAAACTGAAAAATCAGAGTCGAGGTTCACACCGCAATATTATTTCATTAGCATCTCCATCATTCTTGTATTTTCACTAATTGCGTTTTTACTTTTAGATAATCTACGACTTGTTGAGAGTGAGAAAGTGTCGACAAATGCCGAGAGTGAAAATATCTCCAGAAAGGAAGAGGGGAATCTGAATCGTAAATTAAGTTCACGTTTGAAGATTTATTTTTATATTTTATTGGGACTGACGTGTCTTTTGGCGAATGGGTTCTTGCCGGGAATTCAATCGTATTCTTCTCTACCATATGGAAATATAACTTATCATTTAACGGCGACACTTTCTCAACTCGCTAATCCCACTGCTTGTTTTTTGGCTGTTTTATTCCCTCCGAGAAGTCCGAAAATAATTAACTCGCTATCAATGATAACAGCTGTCATTAGCAGTTATGTGATTTATCTTGCTTTCGTATCTCCGAAACCACCTTTACAGTATTCTGTAGCCGGACAAGTTATTGTCATTTTGTCTTGGATTCTTTTGATAGGCCTTATCTCTTATGTAAAGCTGGCTGTCGCATCGATATTTCGACGTGAAAATGAGTCTGGGAATTTATTCAGAATTGGAATTGTAATGCAAATAGGATCAGCGTTTGGCGCTCTACTTTCCTTAGGTTTAAGCAGTTTAACGAAGCTGTTGGAATCTTACGATTCGTGTAACGCAAAAGCATTACCAACTTAAATTATCCCTAGATATTTGTAAACATTTTAAAAAATTTTGTAATCAAAGTTTTAATCTCAAAATTAGTTTTCCTCATTTTACTCAACACATATTGTACATAATTAGGTATTTTTTTTTTGCTCTGTACTGGCAGTACTGGTAATCATTTTTTAAATATAATTTTGCGTACAGAGCGAAAACATTTCTAGGTTTAATACTTTTTTTTTTAATGTAAACATTGCATTTTTAGGATAGATTTCGAATTTTACATCTTGTGCTACAGGTATTTAAATAAAATATTTTTTCTCTCTGTAGCCACAATTATATTTAAAAAAATGAGTATCTCTCTACTTTTTTTTTTACCGATTTTAGAAAAATATTCTGAAGTAGTTGAACGAATTATGCATTTCGAACACTCTACATATAATTGTATTGCATGTAATTTACTGCCATGTATCTGTAAAACTCAAAGTTATGTAAATGTTTTCTGGAATCTTTTTTACACAATTGTGAATTTCAGAATGGTTTTTAAAATTCTGTTATGTGTTGGACCCAAGTACTAACGTCAACATTCTCTCTCCTCGTTTTATTCAACAAATATTATAATTCCATATATTTTCGCTCTATAGACACAGTTTTTATCAAAATTAAATTTGTCTACACAGCAAAAAATGATTTAAGTTTACTTTTTGCATGAAACGAAGAGTTAGAAATGTAATCTCAAAATGTTATAATTTCATTTTAGCCAAGAACTATTCAAAGCAGACATTTTTTAGCTCTGTACACGCACTCCTTTTTGAAAAATGAGTACCGCTACAGAGAGAAAAAATATTTAATTATAATACTTATTTGTCAAGTAAAGGGAAGAAATCGAATTTTTAAGTCAGAATTTGGATCCAACACCATCAAAGCGTGGAAATATGTATTTTTATATGCCAACATGTACGTTGTATCATCGAGGATATGATAAACAGAGAAAGAGGTATCTGAAAAAAAGAATTTGTCTTTGGGAATAAATTTTTATTAAAATAAGGCCATGCATTAGTTATCCATTGCCTTATACCGGCATTGTCCCCCTCAAAACCATGCCTACCATTTATTGAGAAATCGAGTTGAAATTTTCTAAAATTGAAGTAAATGCACCAAGGCAACAAGGTTCGTTTATCTGGTCCTAAATGTTGAAATTTATTTTTTTAAAAATATTTTTTAAAATCTATTTTTATTTGAATAAAAATGTAGGATAATTGATACATGACCTTAATTCTTAATATAGTTAATTATTTCTAATTGTATTTATGAATAGCGCTCTCCTTGATTCAGTCTTCTATAAAATTAAAATGAACAAAAAATCAATATTTTGTAGAGTTGTCAAAAAAGTAGAATCAGGGAAGTTTGAAGTGTATGTAAGATGTTAGAATTGTTATTAAGTTTTATAAATAAAATATATTGCAATGTTGATATCTAAATCTTTTTTCTTTATCTTTTAATTTTCTATATCAGTCCTCCTTCATAGTATATAAAAATTTAAGATTTTTAATTTTAAATGGATCAGATAACCCGAGTGACTGGTGGTATGATTATATAAAGAGGCTTTTGTAAATATGATTGCCTACCGTTGTATTATATAGTATTTTGAATGGATTCTATTCATTCTTAAGGACTTGTGATACTTTACCATAAGAACAATTTAGTTTCGCCAACTTTGCGTTTCCAATAATAAATATTTTTATCACACGCTCTATATAATTTTTCAGAGAAAGAAAAGTTCGCGCATGCGTGACTGATTCATTCATGTAGTTAGTGTACACGAGACGCAGAACGTGTACGTGTTGTAAACAATGTAATTCCAGCTAAAGTATTATTGTAAACTGTCATTGATATAGCCTTTTAATTAAAAAGGTAACCCTTATAGTTAAATAAGTGGGCAGCAGATTTCATGAAAATTGGTAAGACGAGATATTTCTTTAACGATGTGTGACGAAGGAACAAACAGTCCACATCAGGATGAAGACTATCAAGGTGAAAGGACATTCTCTCTTTCTTTGTTGGATCTACCAATTGAGGTAAGTGGTTAGAAAGGTACTTTTTTATATCTCTAACATTGTAAAATAATGCAAATCCATTTTCTTTTCAAAAAACTCTTCAATTTCGAAACCATATTCTATAAATATAAACTTTTATTCGAAATGGGGTTAGTAATAGGCGCCCACGTCAGATTAAAAATAGAATATATCCTTTTATGGAAAAAGAATGATTTCATTATCTTAAATTACCGTATGTCTTCTCAACATCAAGGTTCATGAAATATCTGGATAAAATATACTAAATTAAATTATTGTGTTTATGGTTAGTTTTAATTTCTAATTTTTTATGCATTTGCTGATTAACTTGATCAGAACGTTATTAAATACAATTTGCCAATATTTTTTGTTGTCATTTTGATTGGAATGTTTCCAACACGTTTTCAAGTTTACTTGAATTGATAATCTTGTTCTGATCTTGTCTGCATGTTTTTTGTTGTCAGTTTTTGTGACGTTGTACTTGATCAGCTGATCAGACGCCATTTTTAAATGGACTATTTGTTTGAAAGGTTTAAAACGTGAAAACGTCTGAAGAGTCTGGAGCAACTTATTATTGCGGAAAATTGTGAATTTAAATTTAAAATACAATTTATGGAATTTTTTGTGATGAGAAAAAAAAATTCTCGAATTTGAAACATCTTTGAATATACGGAAAAATGTGAATTCTTCGATTAAATAAATAACATTACCGAAAATGTTTATTAACGAAATTTGAATATATACTAAAAATATTTATTAACAAAAATAGAAAACTGCCAAATTTCAATTTACTGAAAATATAAAATACCTGAATTTTTGAATTCTCGAAAATTTTAAATCCCGAACGATTTTTTTTAAATGATAAAAATTTTTGTTGTAAGCATGTGTTCCAACAATTTCTTCAAAATTTTTTATTAAAATTTTCCAAAATTTGTGAGAAATTCACAACCATTTTAAAAATATTTTGAATATTCTTTTTTCTATTCCGGGAATTTAAAATTTTCAGGAATTGGAAAATTCGAGTATTTTGTTTTCGGAAAATTGAGCCAATTTTCTATTTACGGGATAGTTGAATTTCGTTAATAAATATTATCGGTAATATTATTTTTATTTAAGAATTTTAAATTTCAGGAATTCTCATTTTGATTTTGGTTTTTGGAGAAAAAGATGACACCTTTGTATTTTATGTATTTCTGAATTATTACTGATACGAAAATGCCTACCGAGGAAAGATAGAAAGTATGTAACTAGCATATTTTGTTTTTTTTTTGTTGTTTTCAAATAGCGTACTTACCTTGTTTTTTTTTTATATTTAGTGGCGATTTGTTGTTGAAAATCTTGATAAACCAAATACTTCATTAAATGAAAAGTCACATTATTAATGTTTTATATTTTAGAACTATAAAAACCATAATAATTATGTTTAGGTATTTCTGCACATCTGTACGTTTCTGGACGCTTCGACATTGGTTAATGGATTAAGTGTGACCTGCAAACAGTTTCATCAAATTTTAAATGATGATTCTTTATGGAAAGTCAGAATCAAAAAAATGTGGCCAAACGCAAGTTATCCTGCCTTACCTCCTGGTTAGACAAATTCGCTAACAGTTTTCGCCTTGCACGCTCAATAATCACACATTCCTCATGAAATCTTCAGAAACCGATTGAAATCCCTCGAAATATCTTGAACTTTCTTAAATCTTTTGAAATCTCTGAAAATTTGGTAAATCTCGTGTGAAATATTTTGAAAATTTGATTGAAATCTCTAAAAATCTCTTGAAATGAGGGGTTACGTGCAATAACCGGTTGTAGAATTCTAGCGCCCCTGAGAGCTTGTAAAAAATGTTTTAAAATTCAATTTTTAAAACACGTATTCAAATAGGAAATTTTATTGCGCATCTTTTTTTCTACATAAAAAATGGTAGTTCTAGTAGTTTTTTAAATAAATGAAAAAAACTCTTTTTTCACCAAACCAATATTTAATTCTTTTTTTTGACTTTAACTCGCGCTCAGTCACCCAATTTTGAGGATTTCGTAATAAAATTTGCATCGATTACGCTTTGTAATGTTCTTTGGGTAGTGGTGTAGGTCATCGCTTTAAATATTTTTATAAAAAAAAAAGAAAATTTTTTTTATAACGTAAAAATTTGACACTGATACTTTCTAGTGTTTGGGGAGTCGAGCGAATTTTGAGCTACCTAAAAGTTCCAGCGAGAAAGTTATTCAAAAAGTAATAAAGAAGTTTTCTGGAAAATATTACTTCGATTGATTCAGCGGTTAAATAACTATGATTGTTTTACTACGAGCGCAGTCGGTGCTCGTTATACGTAGGCAAGATAGTCTCCGCTCCGTAATCGAGAGCGACTACAGCAGCTCGTTTAAAGTACACAATGAAAATTAAATAAGTATTACAAAATGATGTTTTCTTAACTATATATTATATTTTACTTTTTAAGTTTATTAAAAATGATGGCAGACATTCCTTAAATAAACTTTAAAATAAGAAATACTGTACTTATTAAGGACAATAATTTTCCTTAAGAAGTACAGTTTCTCTTGTCCAGGGTCAATAAAATAAAAAACAGTTTAAGGATTTTCAAGAATTTCCACAAAATTTTTTATTAAAATTATTTTAAGAAATTGTAGAGAATTTGAAGAAATTTCAAGTGATTTTATAGTAATTTAAAGGGATTTAAAAAAAATGTTAGTGGTTTTACGAAATTTAAAGCGATTTTGAGAGATTTCAAGTGATTTTTAAAAGTTTCGAAAAATCAAGTAGGCACGAAATTTAAAGACGTTTTTAGCACGCCCTAAAAACTGTACGTATGACAATATTTTTTGTCCTTCATAAGTATAGTTTCTCTTATTTTAAGGTCTATTTAAGGAATGTCTACCATAATTTTTAATAAGCTTAAAAAGTAAAATATAATATATTGATAAGAAAACATAATTTTTTAGTACTTATTTAATTTTCATTGTGTACTTTAAACGAGCTGCTATATGTAGTGGTACTCGATTACGGGAGCGCAGACTATCTTACATACGAACACCGACGGCGCTCGTAGTAAAACAATCATTGTAGTTTTTTAACCGCTGAATCAATCGAAGTAATAGTTTCCAAAAAACTTCTTTATTCCTTTTTGAATAACTTTCATGTTGTAACTTTTAGGTTGCTCAAAATTCACTCGATTCCCCAAACGCTAGAAAGTATCAGTGTCAAATTTTTACGTTATGAAAAAAAAAAATTTTTTTATATAAATATTTAAAGCTTTTTCCTACACCACTGAAAAAGAATTTAATTTTGGTTTTGTGAAAAAACAGTTTTTTCAATTTATTTCGAAAACTACTGGAGTTACAATTTTTTTATGCCGAAAAAAAGATGCGAATATTAAACATATTTTACAAGCTCTCAGGGGCCAACGAAACAGGGTGCTGGAATTCTATAACCCCTCAAAAATATTCTGATATCTTAATCTTCCTAAAACTATACTACGAACTTTTTTTTATTTAACGACAACCTTTAAAATTCATCAAAAAATGTTAAAATCTTTTTAAATTTCATGAAATTGTTTAAAACTCCAATAAATCTTTTGGTATTCTTTAAAATTTCATTAGAACCTACCAAATTTCATAAAAAAAGGCTTTTGAGAAAATCATAAAAATTTCATGAAAAGATTTTAAATTAATTTTAACAATCTTTTAATATATTTAAATTCATCAAAATTGCTTAAAAATCTTTTGAAATCCGAAGTCTCTTGAGTTTACTTAAAACCTCCCGAAAATTCTTAAAAACTCTTTTCGATATATCCCTGCATATCTTTGAAAGCTTTTGAATTATCTTGCAATTTTTGGAAATCTCTAGATATCTTCTGAAAAATCTTCTGAATTCTTAGAAATCTTTGAAGCCTGAATTCTGATTTACATAAAAAATTCGAGTGATCAACTCAACAAATCCAAATTTCAAATATGAATTCTTTTAAATTTTCAAATAATAACTGTTTTTGTAATCGAAAAACAATTTTTTGCAGACGAAGATGACGACCTCTTTTGGAAATTGTCGTGCGTTGCTCTGGAAAGACAAACAGCACTTTGGAAGAACCAAGTTTCGTTGGAAAGACTATCATTGAGCAATGTACATTACAGTACAATTGATGGAGTTCTCCTAATGCACGTAAGTTTTCTAAATATTTAATTTTGTTTTGTAATCTGTACTTCCAAAAGTTCAGAATTCTGGTTTTATTGAAACGACAATGATTTCATTTACAGAATGGACAGCTGTGTGTATCTGGCGCAAGAGATCGCACTTTGGTTTTATGGCGACTACCAAATAATGAAAATAAATGCCCAAAATCCATTTCAGTCGACTTGGCACACGACGGATGGATCTGGGATTTGACGGCAATAAACGACACAATTTACAGTTGCAGTTGGGACAGAACAATTAAATCGTGGGCTTTAACCGAAGCTGGCCTCAGCCACTTGACAACATATGAGATGTACATGAGAACCACGCTCGTCATTTTCTGTTAATTTGGAAACGGATTGGCTGAGCGAGAAAGGCACGCAACCTTTGAGATTATAAATCAGACGAAAAAATTGATAGGGAGATTATAAATCAAAGAGGACACATCTTTCACACAAAATGTTATATATTAATCAAGAAAACACTTCTTCATTTTTTATTGACAATACCCTTGTTTAAAATTTTTTAATTGTTTAATTTGCTCGCTCAGCCAAAGAATGACGAGGAAAGAAATACTAACAAATATTAACTAGGCTTCCTAATTGTTTACATAGGTGTCTGAAATTTCGTAGGATCGTTTCTGGTGCTCTTCTCTGTGTGACATCATGTCCAGAATTAGGGCTTTTTGCAACAGGATCGTTTTGCAAAACAGTTCTGGTGTTCGACTCGAGATCGGGATATAATCCAATAACAAGATACCAACCTCATCAGAGGGCAGTGATTAGAGTTGCTATGAGTTCAAATTATATACTTTCGGCAAGTGAGGATAAGACTGTGGCAATTTGGGATTCAAGAGCTGGACGTACCATGAAAAATATTACGGTAAAGTGAAATCCTATTATAGGAAAGAGAATGCGATTATATCGAAACTGCTTTTATCAACTAGAAATGTCTCAAAGAGAGTCACCCCGGATGAAGCCAGATTCTCACTTCACCTATTGACTAGATTTGTATTTGCCTATATTTCATGGTCTCTTAGAATCGAGAGGGAAATATGTCTCTTTATTCATATGATTGAATTCAACAAATTCAAACGGATCTCAAGAAATTTAAAAACATTTTAAGATATTTCTAGGGAATTCAATCAGTTTTTGAGATACAATTCCAAAAATTTCAAGGGATTTCAAGTTATTAGATTTCAAACGAGTTTAAGGGATTTTAAGGAATCAGAAGATATTTCAAGACATTTCAAGTATTTTAAAAAAGTTCTAACGGATTTGAAACGATTAAAAAAATGTCTAGGACTCCAAAAGGATTAATATAAGAGATTAATGTTAAGGATTTAAAAAGAATTAAAAAAAATTTCAAGTTATTTTTGAAATCCTGTGAAATATGTAGAAAGTAATAAAAAATACTGAAATTTATTTTAAATCTCTTGAAAAAAACTTGAAAATTTTATTAAAATTCTTTACATAATGTTAAAATCCCTTTAAATGTTTGAATTCTCTGAAAACCTTTGAAATCTTCTAAAATCTATGGAATTTTATCAAATCTTTTAAAATCGTTTGAAATATTTTTAATTATCTTCAATTATTTTAAATCTTCTGCAATTTCATTAAATATTTTTTAATATTTTAAAATCACAGAAGTCTTTTAAATTCTTTGAAATAATTATAAACAGTTATAAATATCTCGAATTTTTTTCAACGCGCGTATAAAATTAGTTGAATTTTTAAAGCAGATTCGTTAAGAATTAACTGGTAGAAGATTTAAATTATAAATAAATATATGTGAAATGAAAGTTGCAATTCTTTCAGATTTCCAGAGACTCTTTTCCAATGAGCTTGTGTTTGAAGAACGATATTGTCTACGTGGGAGACACAAGTGCGAAGTTGCACATTTTAGATCCGAAAAAGAATTTTCAACTTGTTAGGCGTTACAATACTGAACATGGAAAGGGAATAACAGGGGTTCACTGTGCTTCTGGTTGCCTCATTACTAGTTCCTTGGATAAGACTGTGCGGGTTTGGAGTCCTACCAATCCTCCACAACCACTCGCAACTTTAACTTGTCGCTATGGCGAAATAGCCAGTGTAAGTATAAAATATGTGTAGATCTATTATAATTATAAACAAATTGGATTAGTTGAATAAATTAATTCTTCAATTTCTATATTTCTATTAGAATTATTTGAAGGCTATGTTACCGTCATCGTTACTGTCAAGTAATACCGTTAACGATAACTAGTCACTATTACCGTTTCTTAATTAAAAATGTAATTTGTTACCGTTACAGTTATTTTTTCACAAAAGTAATTCGTCAACGTTTTGGATTTTCTCAAACTCTAAAGAGGAAATTTTTCTGACTTGAAAAGAAAGGCATTCTGTGTTTTTTAAAGATTTTTTTAAAAATATTCAGTGGTTGTTCGAATCAGTTTTGTGGTGAAAATTGTACTTTTAGTAGGTTTTTATTCTTCTCTGCTACTGTATTTAATTTTCCACTGTGGCTAATACTAAAAACTCTACATATTAATTTTGCATTTGAAAGGTAAATATTTTTTAAAATATTTAATATAATTACATAACAAGTAAAAAGTATTTGTTAGAATTTTTATATTTGAAAAGAATTTTTAGTTTTAAATTTGGTCTTTAAATCTTCAATTTATCACAAAATTTAGAAAAAACAAAAATTTTTTTTAGCTAGGCGAAAGAGTACAGTAATTTGACACTTCAAAGAAGAACGATTTATAATACCTATAATGGAAATAAAAGTTGTTGAAGAGAAATCTCTTAAAGTAATTTGAAATCTGTCAAAATTCGATGAAATTCTTTAACATTCATTAACTTTTTTTGGCATCCTTTACAATTTCACAAAATACGTGGACTTTTTGCTGTCCGGATATGTGTGTATGTATGTATGAATGGCTGTATGTAACGCTTTTTAACTATCCTGCAATATCTCGAGAAGGTGTGTAGATAAATTCATGAAATTTAGCATACTTATTCCATTATATACCTAGTTAAATTTCTTGTAAGGGTTTAAAAAAGTATTTAATTTTAGAAGTTTTATGTACGTTTATAATTTCAGTAAAATTGATTTTTCGACTATAAGTTTTCAAGATATATACATTAATTCCTTAATGCTTCCTCTATGAGGAAAGCAAAGTGTTCATTGATTGAACACAAAAGTTGACAATTCCATAAAATCATTTAAGATTTGTTGATATCTTAAAACCTATATAAATCTCTTGCTATTCTTTGAAATTCTTTAAGTCTTTTCTTTTTGTTTTAATATTTTATTGTTAAATCTTTTGATATCTTTGAAAGCTTTTGAAATAATTTATAATCACAAAATCCTTCAAAATTTCTAAAGATTTCTTAAAATTACAAAATTTAACAAAATCTATTAAAATTCGTCAAAAATCTCTTGCTATCTCTTGAAATAATTTGAAATCTGTCGAAATTTCCTAAAATTTCTCAAATTTTTTTGACATCATTTGCAATTGCGCAAACTACTTTGAATTATTTTCTAAAAATCCATTGAAATTCTACGAAATTTTTAAAAATTCCTTAAATGTTGTATTTTTTTCAGATCTCTTGAAATCTTGAAGTTTGATGTACACTCAAAATTTGAATAATTAACCAAAAATAATATTCTTGAAATGATTCACCATCCGAAAATACATTTTTTTATAATTAATTAATTAAGTAAAGGTATTTGTAACTTATTTTTTTTTACATTTATTGAAAATTTGTATCTCTATCGGTAATTTACTTACAGTAACTCATTTCTGCTCAATACTGTTTAGGAATCGTTTCTAATACAAATTTTGTAAAATATTTGATTTAATTCCTATTTTATTTCAAATTGGTTTAGATTGACTACTTAAACGAGGTTCTTGCTGTCTCGGGAACGGACGCGATCGAGATCTGGAGACCTAAGTGCAAAATCGAATGTGCTCTGTGATACTGTTAAATATATGAGACATCTTATATTTTATCTGGAAACAGTCAAATTTATACAATTATTATACCATGACTATTTAAGTATATTATTATGATGGAGATCGATTTCATACGTAACGAATAAACACTTTCTTATAATAATTTTGTCTTAATTTTTAACATGTATTACGTATTTTAGATAAGCCTGTTTTAAAGAGAATATTCTATATTTAAAGATATAATTCTATATTTTAATATGTTAAACCTTTCAAATTTTTCGAGGAATTTCAAAACAAATTTCTAGGAATACTTTAAATTATATAAAAACCTTTAAAATACATGAAAAACTTTTCAAATTCCTGGAATAAGTTTGAAGAATGCTTTCGATATGTTACATTGTTACATATTACAATATGACAAAATCCCTTAAAATTCCTAAAAAAATCTTTCCGCAGTATTTAAAATTCCACAATAACATTTGAAATTTCTAAAAATCTCATGAAATCTTGGAAATAATTTTAATTTTCTTAAAATTAAACGAAACCATTAAAATTCTTAAAAATCTTTTGACGCGTCCTTTACAATTTCAAAAAATCTTTTGAAATTCCAAGAAAGACTATAAACATTCCTGAAAAAAATGTGAAATCCCTTAAAATTCCAAAAAAAAAAACATTTGAAACCCTTTAAAAATCCTAAAAATCTTCTGTTATCCTTTAAAATTCCGCGAAATACTTTAAAATTCACGAATAAAAATAATATTTTACCCAAAATCTTCAACGATGTTTAAATATATCAAAAATATTTATCAGCGAAAGTAGAAAATTACGGAATTTTCAAATACCCGAATATAAAAAGTAATATTTTTTTTAAATGGTAAAAATCTTCATACAAAACTCATGTTTAAAATTACTCTTAACATTTTTTTTTTCTTCAAAATTTCTCTTTAAGATTTGTTTTTGAAATTTCTTCAGAATTTTTGTGCAAAAATGTATCAAAAATTTTTAATTTGAAATTTTCGGGAAACTCAAATTTCAGTAATTTTCTACTTTCGTTAAAAATATTTTCGCTATATTTTAATTTTGATAATAAACATTTTCGGTAATATATTATTGTTATTCGGGAATTTTAATTTCGCGAATCATTTTTTCGGTATTTTTTCACATTTGGAATTTTGGTTTTACGGCAAAAAGATGCTATTCCTTTCAAGATATCTTTTCTTCAGCTTTTCCTCATTTCTAATTCTAAACAATCATCATTTAAAAAAACGCGCTAAAGGTTTTGTCTTACGTAGTCAAGCAGATGTCGCTATACTCTTGCCCGGAAGTTATCGCCTGCTCTTACGCGACCCTTCGCCTTTCACTTGTTTTGCACGAAATCGCGTCATTCCCAATTCCCCAAGACGAGAAAAGTCATCCCAATAACTGAAAACGCTTAGTAACATTCTTAAAGTTCCAGTTTTTTGATATGAGGTACTTTTCTCATCAATTTCCAACACCAAAAAGAGACTTTAAGCCCTCTTTAAATTCGTAACTGGTTATGGTCCCGGGTCGAGACAGAGGAACGACTAGTGGGGGATTTCCGTTCGTTTACGAGGTCAGAGTCAGAGAAGGCTGGCTGCGTTCGTCGGTGCTGCTGTTGAAAAACACGATGAAAATGGCGTGGACACCGCAAGAAGAAGGACTCAGGCAGATTTTGACGCTACTCAGGGAGTCTCAAAGTCCTAATACAGAGACGCAACGAGCTGTTCAGCAAGTATCCTTTTAATTTATCGTCAATTTTCAATCTGGGAATCTCAAAAAAAGTGTGTAAGTGATAACGCGCGCCAACCGAACGTCAGGCTCGTTGCGGGGCCAAGGGCGTGCTTCTATTGACAAATTTTCTCGCCCGGGTGACTTTCCTCAAGCCGAAACATTTTTTTTTCGTGAATTTTCCCATCAACTTTCATGTCCTTCATTTGAGCCAAAAAGAAATAATCCTTTTTTCAAACCTGAGCGATCGATGTACACGCATTTAGGTTTTTTTCTTGCACTTATGAAACGGTAAAATTCCAAGACTTCGAATGGTTTTGAATCTCTTCGATCGTCACTTCTATGCTCAGTGCCCACGTGTACTTCTTTAAATCGATCCGACTTGGATTTCCTACTTTATTTAGCGACCTTTTATGAATATTTAGATTTCGATTCAAAGTGATTCCAAGGTATAGTTGGCGAATTTCAAGAGTGATATCAATTTTTGAGATGGATTAAAAACATGGCAGACTGTACTTCGCATTTGAGATAATATTTTTGAACTTATTTTGTATACAAAGATAGAATGAGCTTTTGAAAATAATTTTGTAGCTGATATTTTTTATTTTTAATAAATTTACTTCTTTTTATTTATTGGAAGAATATTTTCCTTAAAATGAATTCTAACAGAAACTCGAAGAGCTCAACAAATTCCCAGATTTCAACAGTTACCTTATATTTGTCTTGACGCAGTTGAAGAGCGAAGGTAAATTTTTCTTTTATTTGTATTTTAAGGATCGGGTGATGTTGCTTTTTAAGTGGGATAAATAAATATTTGTCTTATTTTTAACTCGGAAGCTTACAACAAAAATATACTTTTCTTTATTCCTTGTACTTTTCTTATCCATTTGTAGCAAAATTGAACCTACATAAAATAAAGCACTGATTTATTTGTGCAAATATCTTAACTATTTATTCTATTTTTAGGAAAAAGATTGAATGATATTCAAAACTTAACCTCTTTTGAGTGTGAATATTTTTCAAGATGGCATCCAAATATTGTTCGTTAAATTTGAAAAAGCTGGCAATTTTTTAGAGTTAAAATTTACGTAGTTGTTTCTTAAAACTTTAAATACTGTAAGCTATCGATTTTTTGGACTTCAAATTTATTTTAAATTATGCATTTGAACTTTTTAATTTTTCCTAAAATTTCTTTTAATTGTAAAAATTTACCATTTCAATTAAAAGCTTTTAAAGCTTGAAATAAATAAATCTTAATATTTAATTTTAAACGATAAGTTTTGAAATTATAAGTTTAAATATTTTATCCTAAAAACTTCTTTTGGAGACTTCAAATATGTGATCGTAAAATATTTAAACATGAGAAGTGATGTCTTTAGTTTAAGAGTTGAAAATTTAAAAAGATATTATTGATTTTAAATTCTTTAAATATTTCCTTTTTTATGGATTAGTTAAAATGGAGAAACTTTTAAAACTTTTTTTCAAACATTTTAAAAGTTTAACATTTTCGAAATAATATAATTATTATCTGAACGAATCTTTAAAAAATATTTCTTCTTTTAAAAGATGAAGCGACACGATCTCTCAGTGGATTAATATTGAAAAACAACGTGAAGGCACACTACCACAAATTTCACCCCGACGTTACGAACTTCATAAAGCAAGAATGTCTATCTGCTGTGGGAGATTCTTCGCCTTTGATACGAGCTACTGTTGGGATCCTCATTACTACTCTCGCGTCAAAAGGTAAAAAAAAAATATTTAATACAAGCTTCACAGTTTTACCCCTGTTTTCCTTCTTTTTTTTTTGTAAAAATTCTCGTTTTTCATTCAACTGCGGACTTAAAGAGATTTTTATATTTCTAAATGATTCCGTAGAATTTTAGGGGATTTAAAATGATTTACTTGAATTTCAATAAACCTAAAGTGATAATACGCGAAATTTTTGAAAAATTTCAAAAGCATTATTGAAAATTTATTCGCATTTTTAATACTTTTCTCTCAGGGAAATTTGTCTAAAAGTCAGTGAAATGTCAGGGAAATTGAAAGACGAATTTGTGGCCATCCTGGTTTTCTTTAATGCATAGTTCAACTATTTAGTTAAACATGTATCGCTTTTGGTTGAAAATTCGAAGTATGTATGTATAAATGTCGCCACTATAACTTGAAGACAGTTGTAGGGTTTATTTGAACAACAAATGTCTCATAACGTGCCCAACGATTTTTCAAAATATTGAATTTAAACATTTTTATGTACATTTATAATTTAAAAAAATTTTATTTTCGACTATAAATTCTCACATTATCAAAATTCAAATCTTATGTAAAGTGAAGGAAGATTGCTTGTGTCGAGGCGAATCGATTGACCGTTAAGATTAACGCATTTCATTGAATATTAAAAAGTTATAGTTATTTGTACTTTTGAAAAATTTCGTTTTTATCTATAAGTTTTCAAATATGTAACCAAAATTCAATGCTTGGGCAATAAATTATAACGATGACTGGCTGGGACAAAGGGAACACTAGCATAATTCCTCTATAAGGAATCTAAGTGCTTATCCAAGATCGAATTCACAGTTATTTGGTAGAAAATTCATCTTTTTGGTTAACAAGTAAAATAAATTAACAATACAATTTATGGGGCTGTACAAGTATTACGTAAACACTTGAGATAACCCCCCCCTCCGTGTAAGCAGCAGTAAGCATTACCTTACCCCCCATATTTGTATTAAAAATAAATTTTTCATATACGGAAAAAACCGCTATTAATTTAGTCAAATAAAAATGTATTTATTTTTTCATAAATAATGACTCCATTATAAAATATTACGTAGAATTTTCAAACAACGAAACGTAAAACTTTTATAAAAAATTGCGGATTAAAAGTTACATGTTTGGTATAAACTTTGCGAATCTAAAATCCAGTTATAAAGAACGAACGTATAGACATTTTTTAAAAATGTTTGGGAACTTTTAATTTCCCAGTAGCGGTAAAATTTAATATTGATTTTTTTAGACAAAGGGAAATTACCTAACAGCCCCTATTTAAAAAATGTTAAAATACCTGAAAATTCATAGAAATCTTAAAATTCCTGAAAAATGTTTTCGACTACTAACTTACTACCGACGTGTTTTTCTCTGCAAAGTTACTTCTAAATTTATTTAGATATCAAATTGAAAATTTGTAAAATTCAATAAAATATGCTAAATAATTTATTAAATACATTTTTATTAGAGATGTAAAGTTCTCGGTCATATCAAATTGGGACTCCTGAAACAAATTATATTCTTTTCAGTAAAAAAAAATAAGAGGAAAATCAAAATCCATCTACATATATATAGTATCAGACATATATAGTCATTTGAATATCAAAAATTTATATTTATTGTAAACAAAATAATGAAGAAAAATAATTACTATTTCTACAATAATTTATTGTCCAGCACAGTAATTAATTCAATATATTGAGAGGACTGCCACTAAAAAATAAACTTATCAAATTTTTAAAATAAAAATATAAATATGTTTCGCATGTTTAATTATTATTTATAACGGATTAAATTTATGTACAATACAATAAATTATTTTAAAACCATTATTTAAGGTAAGTATTTTTCTTTATTATTTTTGCTTCTTATACTTTTATTTTTATTGAAAAGAATAAATATGTTTCAGTGAACAAAATATCAGTTTTCACTCTTTTGAAAGGATTTCATGCTGTAAAGCCTTTTAATATACTGAATTTTCGAAAAAGGTATTTTTCTGGTAAGGGTATATCTAAACGTGAAATTATTTTCAGGTGATTTAACAACATGGCCTGAACTACTTCCAGCTTTATGTAATATGCTGGATTCACAGGATTACAATGTTTGTGAAGGCGCATTTGGTGCACTTCAAAAAATCTGCGAGGACTCTGCAGAGCTTCTCGACTCTGATGCATTGAATCGCCCACTTAATGTCTTAATCCCGAGATTTCTGCAGTTCTTCCGACACAGTAGTCCCAAGATACGATCCCATGCAATCGCTTGTGTTAATCAGTTTATCATCCATCGAGTTCAGCCTCTTATGATTCACATAGACAGTTTTATTGATAACCTCTTTCACTTGGCGACTGATGATGATCCTGATGTGAGGAAAAATGTCTGCAGAGCACTCGTAATGTTGTTGGAGGTGCGAATGGACCGTTTAATTCCTCATATGCACAGCATAATTGAATATATGTTGATGCGCACACAAGATCCTGATGAAAATGTCGCATTAGAAGCTTGTGAATTTTGGCTGTCTTTGGCAGAGCAACCAATTTGCAAAGAGGCGTTAACACCGCATTTGCAGACTCTCATTCCCATTTTGGTAAGTCATAATAGCATAATACGTGAACGTAAATAAGGTACATCCTATCATAAAAAAAGCTATCTGCACATTCTCATCGCGCGCTTCGCGCTCCAAAATATTTTATCATCGTGCTTCGCGCTCCGAAATATTTAGTCTTCGCGCTCGATGTTATATATTCTTCATGTGCTAATTGCAAAATGTGTTTTTTAATTCAGAAGAAAAGAGAAATTTATTTACTTAAGGTTCTATCAACCTTAAGGAATACATTCTTATCGGGACACTCGTGCATAGTTTTTGACTGGATTTGTATTTACTTTTAGTTCGCAGGATTTTATGAAATTTAAAAAGACTTTAAGGAATCTTTAGTTTGAAAACATTTTAGAAGATTTTTTAACAACTTCAAGGGGTTTAAAAAGAGTTCGAGGATTTTCAAGTAATTTAAAAGTATTTCAAGGATATTTTTAAAGATTTCAAGAGATTTCAAGTGAATTTGAAGGATTTCAATAGATTGAAAGTGATTTCAAGAAATATTTAACTGATTTTAAGAAATTTTACTAAAATTGAATATATATCAAGTTATTTCAAGTATGTTCTTGAAAAGTTCTCGGAATTTTAATACATTCAATTAATTTTCAGGAATTTAAAACTATTTCAAAATATTTGTAGTAACTTTTATCCGGAAAATATTTTATTATTTATAAAAATTTCTCGGCCTTTTAAGAGATTCAAGTGATTAAAAAAATTTTAGAAATTTCAAGAATTCAGAATAGCTTTTTTAAAACATAAAGAAATATGAAGCAATTTTAAGATATTTGTAGTAATTTTAAAGAAATCCAAAGATTTTTAAGATAGAGATTTCAAGAGATCTCAAGTTTTGAAAATCCAATTTATTTTATTGAAATCTTTCAAACTTACAAGAAATCTTATGAAAATACTGCCTTTTTTTAATAACATGTAATGGTAAGAGTGCAATTCTAGAAATTAGTTACTTTACCGAAGTAGTTGTAATTTAACAAATATTTACAATTTCATTTCAGGTCAAGGGAATGAAGTACTCGGAAATCGACATAATTCTTTTGAAGGGTGACGTCGAAGAAGACGAAATGATTCCTGATAAAGAGGAGGACATCCGACCGAGATTCCACAAATCAAAGACGCATCACTCACACGCCGCAATGACTAAACACATCGACGAAAATGGTGGATATGGTGACGATAAATACCTTGATATGGAAGACGGAGGAGACGACGAGTCTACCTTAGAGTGGAACCTGAGAAAATGTTCTGCTGCTGCTCTGGATATTATCGCTAGTGTTTTCAGAGATGATCTTCTGCCGGTGTTGGTACCAATTTTGAAAGAAACCCTCTTCCATCAAGATTGGGAAATTAAGGAGTCGGGAATTCTGTCACTTGGTGCAATTGCAGAGGGTTGCATGAGTGGAATGATTCCACACTTGTCAGAATTAATTCCTTACTTAATTAATTGCTTGAGTGACAAGAAAGCCTTAGTGCGTTCGATTACTTGTTGGACACTATGTCGTTATGCCCACTGGGTTTGCGCTCAACCGCATGACACGTACTTGAAGCCTTTAATGACGGAATTGCTTAAACGGATTTTGGATGGAAATAAGCGTGTGCAGGAAGCTGCCTGTTCTGCTTTCGCTACTTTAGAAGAAGAAGCTTGTACTGAACTAGTTCCTTATCTAGGATTTATCCTGGAAACACTTGTTTTCGCCTTTGGTAAGCGATGATTGCACTTTCGTTTTCTATTTAAAATTTTTCAGTTATGACTGTTAGAAATTATTTTTGGTGTAACTTACTTGATACTATATTTTATCAATTTTACAGGCAAGTACCAACATAAGAATCTCTTGATTCTCTACGACGCCATTGGGACACTTGCTGATTCTGTGGGACACCACTTGAACAAGCCAGACTATATCAACTTATTAATGCCACCTTTAATCAACAAGTGGAACGTCTTGAAAGACGAGGATAAGGATCTCTTTCCTCTGCTTGAATGTCTCTCTTCCGTGGCTACAGCACTCCAGTCGGGATTTCTACCTTACTGTGAACCAGTTTACAGGTAAAGTGTAGATACAATGTGCATAAAGCTTCTGCGGGTGAAATAGCAATCTCCAAACAGGACCTAAATCAAAAAATGTGCAATAAAAAATGTACTTATTTCTAATGAATTCTAATGCAAAAGCACTAAATTGAAAAAAATGTTAACTAAAAATAATTATAGAATAATTTTACATTAAACGTTAAAACTTTAAATTTAAAAAGTTTAGGATTCAATAACTTCATATTATTTCATTCAAAATTCAGAAATTTTACAGTTTTCTAACACATTAAACCCCCATAAAATATCTTAAAATTCTGATCGAAATCGGGAAAAATCTCTTAAAACATTTTTAAAAGGTGTTCAAACTTTATAATTTCAATTTTAACTGAACGAGAACTTGTAGAAATTTCTTTTTAACTGCTCTAACTCTTTTGGAATCCCTACAAATTTTGTGAAATCTTGAATTATTAAAATAATCTTAAAATCGGTTTGATTTTCATAAATTCTTTTTATTTATTTTTTAGATTCGAAAAAAACTCAAGAGACGGTGCAAATAAATTTGCTCTTTTACAGAGTAGAGCATACCAGAGCGTATACTCGAATACGTTTTTCACTCTGCACTAGATTAACACTTTTCTTTCGAATACACAAGATACACTACTCTGGAGCAGAGTTACGAATGCAACTTTTGCTCTGCATCAGAGCAGTGTTGTCAAATCGAACATGCGACTCTGGTTTGGAGCACTCTTAGAGTACTCCGGTGCAAATAACCGAATACGCTATTATAGCGTATTCGTTTATTCTTTTGAATTTTTTACAATTCTCTTGAATCCATTGGAACTCTCTTAAACTTCTTTGAAAATAATATTCAAAATGTTTTCTCTTTGAGAAGAATTTGTTTAATATTGTTACTGTTTTCTAAGAAGTTTTAAGATAAAGTTTATTGTTTGAACGTTAAGGAAAATTTAAAGTTTGAATTAGATTTCTTAATTTCAATTTTATTGACTTGGATTGGAGGATACAGTTTTTTTTCCTGTTAGCCAATTTTTCTAGTGTAAGTTTGCTTCAATTTTTTGTTACCTATTTCTCACCAATTATTTGTTTTCATATTTTTTAATGACAATAGGTACTGTGATAATTACATTATATATTTCTTCAAATCCGTTGATATACCCAAAAAATAATAAAAGAAATGTTTAAGCTTACTGAAATCCTATATGAAATTTCCGAAAATTTGTTATATGTAATTAAATAATTGAATCATTTATAGGAGGTGTGTATCTCTAGTGGAACAAACACTGAACCAACACATCGCAAACACACAAAGTCCAGAACAATTTGAAGCACCTGATAAAGACTTCATGATCGTCGCACTCGATCTTCTTAGTGGATTGGCAGAAGGTCTAAATGGTCACATGGAAAGTCTGGTTGTGAATAGCAGCATTATGCAGCTTCTGTATCAATGTATACAAGATCCAATGCCCGAGGTCAGGCAAAGCAGCTTCGCACTTTTAGGGGATCTCACTAAAGCTTGTTTCCAACATGTTCTTCCTTGTATACGTAAGTAGATTATGATTTCCTTTTACTATTCACTCTCAGGTGGATGAACTTAATGTTTGTACTAAAAATTTAATTCTATTTAATAATTTTACAGCTGAATTTATGCCAATTCTTGGCCAGAATCTCAATCCGGAATTCATCTCTGTTTGCAATAATGCAACATGGGCGATCGGAGAAATTTCCATTAAACTTGGTAATTATTTTTTAAATAAGTCAGGCTTCACAGACTTTCCCCTATTCTGTTTTTTCCTCCCTCCTCCCTATTATCGAGGAAAATTCTTTTATCTCGTTTTTCACTTATATGTGAACTGAATCAATGAAATCTTATAAGAAAATTCATATACTTGGTTCAAAATTCAACTCATATTTTTCTGTATCAAAAGTCAACTATTTCCTTGAAAATTAATTTTATCTATTGAAAATCTACTACTTCGCTGATAATTAATTTTTTTGGTTGAAAATTTAAATATTTAATTGAAAATTCATCGATTGGTTGAAAAGTAAACTACTTTGTGTTAAAAAAATGATTAATTTCCTTTATACCTCGGTCGAAAGTTCGTACTTTCTGCATCAATTTTAAAGCAGGAAGCCTAAGATTTGTGCATTGGTAACCGCAGTCATTTGTTTTTACATGATAACTTCAGAGTGCCTCAAAGCTGCGTGCTTGGACTTTATCAGAGTTTTTATTGTTCTTATATGTCAATGAATATTATTTAAACCGTGATATCAACTAAATCGAATCAAAGGAAAAAATGAACGAAACATTTTCATCCGATAAATCCATGGACGAGGAAGGGCTCTTAAGAGATTTTAACGCAGAGGCCCAATTAATAATTCAGAAAGAAACAATTGAATTTATTTCTTTTAAAAAAGTATGATTATATTTGGCTTTTCATATTTATTTTATAATAGTTAAAAATGTAATTAGTAAACGTACTTTCGACCTGCTATAAAGAAAAATAGTATACTACACAGGCAGAAGGTTGAAAGCCCTGAACAGTGCGACATGATGCCCAAGGCGAAGCAGGAATTTCAAACTTTCTGCCCTTGTAGTGTAATATAGTATTTCTTTGTTGAACATCTGTTTCTTATTTAATGTATTTGAATATTCAAGTAGTATTTTGTTGAAATGTTAAATATTTAGTTGAAACTCTATCTTTCTGAGTTAAAAGTAAACTTTCAGATTCAAAATTCAACTATTTTGTTAGGAAATTTTACTTTTTTTTAAAGCTTTTAAAATTCAATTCAATATATTAGTACTTTTATTAATTATATTCAAAAAAATGTATTCCTCTATTTGCAAGAACAAAATCACCCGGTTTCTCCTGATAGAAGCCTGATTCGAATATCAAAATATTTATCATTTTATTCGAAAATTCTGTTCAGGTCCAGATACGAGTGCTTATATTCCTTTGATTCTAAACCAACTCATTGACATCATCAACCGTCAAAATACACCGAAAACTCTTCTAGAAAATACAGGTGAGTATTTTTTATAACTAAAACAAATTTGGTTGAGTATCAAAATTTACTTAAAAACTAATGCATAAACCTCAATTATTTTGCTAGAAGTTTTCGTTTTTAGCACATTTCTTAAAGCGAAATAATTTCTACCTAGAGGACGGAGTTCAGGTATATTTTTTGGTTTATCGATTCTTACATTCTGATAACATGAAAAGGTATTATTTCGAAATGAGCGGTCCTCTCCAAATTAAAAAAAACTACCCACAGTATGACAACAGGAATAGGAACTCCATGGCATTCGGTTCATCATTAGTTATAATTTTTTTCTTTTTTTTTTCTTTGTTTTTTTTATATATATATATATAACAAGTCCCTCGCAGATCAACAGCTCAGGGTTTGGATTTTCCATAATCGTTCAGACGTTTCACCTATATTCATGAATTAATCTTATTTTTAGTAGTGTGCGATTGCCTCTAAAAAAATGTTCTCATCTAGTGACTATGATTTGCAACCACTATTTATTTTTAAGGATGTTAGATCAAAATGATCAAAATTCTGACCTCAAAATTCGATCTCTTCATTTTATTTAACAAATATTATAACGAGATACTTTTTCACTCTGTAGCGAATGTCCTTTAGAGATTCCGCTTGTTCAGATTATAGTTTTTTTTAATTAACATTTATTTCATTTATCATAATATTTAGATGAAAAAAAAATGGCAAATAGGATCGCACGCTGCTACATAATTTTATTATTGTTTCAGCAGCTACGATTGCCTATGTTTACTGTTGGTATTTAATATGTTTATCTGTGTTTATATTGTCTATACTTAATTGTCGTCATAATAATTATTTACATTATTAATTATTAATTGAATTATGTACAAAGTTAGATGCTGCAGCAAGGCCATAATAGTACGATTATTATATATGTATATTTGCCTGAGTTGATCGTTGGTTCACTATCAGTTTGTCTTATTGTTTGTGTTTCCGGTCACTTCACTACACTTCTTCACTTGCCTACCTTACTGAAACGAAAACGAAACTGAACCGTAGCCATAACGATCGGTCGCCTAGGTTTTGTGTGTCCCCACGACGTCGCCCCCATGTTACAGCAGTTTGTTCGACAGTGGTGTGTAAATTTCTTTATTATTATATTACCTTCTATTCATTATTATCTTATTATCTATTATCTTAATTACAGAATGTCTACTAACCGAAAGAACTGTGAATTGAAACGGAACCGGGAAATAAGCGGGATTAAAATAAATCCGGGTTGGAAAGTCGAATCAGTAATCGCATTTAAATTTAAAAAAAATTATATTGTTATTCAAAGTTTGTACGTGTTGTAAAATTTGTCCTCTTTTATATTATAAATTACGAAGGGTTGTTCACTCGAATTTTGAGTGTACTCCACATTTCAAGATTTTAGAGGTGTAAAAAGATTTCAATCAATTTTTACATATTTCAGTTATCGAATTTTGAGTCTACTTCACATTTCAAGATTTTAGAGACGTCAAAAGATTTCAATCAATTTTTACATATTTGAAGAGATTTCAAAAGAGTTCAAGATGTTTCGATCGATTTTAAGAGATTTTAAGAGATTTTAAGAGACCAAAAACTATTTTTAAGAATTTTAAAGAATTTTAAAGGCTGTCGTGGGATATATGCAAGTTTGAGAGATTTTTAGGAATTTTTAAGGTTATGAAATTTATGAGATTTTAGTAATTTTAAAGTTGTCTTGAATTAAATTAAAGTTTTGAAATGTTAAAAGATTTTCATGGAGTTTTGGGTATTTCCTATTATTTTAAGAAATTTATAATTATATGAAACTTAGCAAAGTTTACAAGATGTTTCGAAAGACTTCAAAAAATTGTAATGTATTTTATTAGTGTTTATAATGAAACATCTAAAATTTGAACCGAGAAGAAACTAGGAATAAGCCGAGAAATAACCGGGAATTTGGTGGGCGAAAATTAGTAGACACCCTGTATTATCTGTTATCTTATATTCTACTTTTTTCTTAGCGCCTTTCTATTATACTTCTTTCCTTTTAAGTTTCACTTTTTATATTCTCATTTACTGTGGTCCACTTTCGGGAGTTGATTCGATTAAAGAAATTATTCCATTCTTCATCTGGAGTAAATTCACAACGTATTTAGCTACAGGGCGGCCACTGGAACCAATAAACAGGAGCATGAACTATATTTTATTTGTTAAGTAGAAAAACCTATATAATTAGCGGCCACCCTGTAGCTCTTCTAGTCTAGTTTTTGACAAGCTTTTTC
Source organism: Synergus laeviventris (assembly GCA_032275145.1). Lineage (NCBI taxonomy): Eukaryota > Metazoa > Arthropoda > Insecta > Hymenoptera > Cynipidae > Synergus > Synergus laeviventris. Next base: position 123,480 of record JAUESI010000028.1, on the reverse strand, counting down.
ATTTTTTTAATTTTAATTGTAATCCACTTAACTTCCAGTTTTTGAAATCCTTATATTGGCCCTTATTTAATTATCGCTTACGTTTTGTCATTCTGCAGATTCTCGGTATCGAGAAAATTGATAGGAAGGTTTACATTTGTCGTTTTTGTGATAACGTTTGCTCTTAATTCGCAAAAGTATTGGGCACGGTACCCTCTAAAACTAACTAGTAACCGGTAGAGATTTTAAAGGATTAATCCAAAAAATTTCCAAAGATTTCAAAGAGATTCCCAAAGGTTTGAAATTATTTAAAAATATTTCTATAGATTGAGAAAGTATTTGATGGAATTTGATTTTAGAAAAATTCCATGAAATAACTTCAAAGTATTTCAATAGTAAATTTAAAAACACATATAATTTCAAGAGATTTACAAACGATTTTAAAAATTAAAAAAATTTTTTAAAAGTTCCATGTTTTCAAAAAATGTAAAAGGATTTCAAAAGGTATCCAAAAATGATTATAATTTTAATAAATTTCCAGAATCTCAAACAAATTTGATAGATTTTAACAAGATTTTGGAAGGATTAAAAAGATTTTGTCATTTAAAAAATATTTTCAGGTTCAAAGTGATTTAAAATCAAAATTTCCAGAATCAAAAGAATTTTATAGAATTTGACGAAATTTTATGAGTTCATCATTTCAAAAATGTTTACAAGGATTTAAAGCGATTTTAAAAACATTTCAAAGACGTCAAAAGAATTTAAAATTCATTTAAAGTAATTTTTAAAAATTTCGAGTCTAAACCAAATTTTGTGGATTTTTACGAAATTTCAAAGGTTTAAAAAAAATTTAAAGGTCCTTGAACTCAGTTTTTTGGTGGCAATTTTTAGCAATTTCTTTCTCTCTCTTTCACAATATTTAAATTTCCATTGCTGTCTTTACTAAAAACTCTTCGTATTGACTTTGTAATTAAATTGCAAATAATTAAAAAAATAGTTAATGCAATTGCATAAATTATTGACAATTAAATGAAAACGATTCCTAGGGATTTTCATTTTAAAAAAATATATATAATATATAATACTCTTCTTTGCGCATTTTATTATTCGGAATTTTTATGTGGATTTCGTTCACTCACAAAATTAAAATCACAAGATCCTCGATAAAATAAATAAATAAACCTCTTAAATGTCAAATGTAAACTCGATTTTGAATGCAGTGTTAAGAAGACAATGCCAGTCGATTCGATCGTCCCCTTAAATTCCAAAAATTATTGTTTTTTTCTTAACTCCTGGACTGACCTCGCAAGTTACTTGTGCTTCGTTTATCGGAGATTAAGATTCCATTAATGAAAAATGATACCAATAAATTTTTCGGTACAGAGACGATTTTCATATCTCTGTTAACCGTTGCTTCTCATTAATATTCGAAATATCAAAAGGGATGTATCTTCATCATTTTCTAGAATAGAAGTAAAGTTATCTGAAAATATGAAACTGTATTTAACGTGCGTATTACTTATTACTCTTCTTTTTAGAGAGAGAATTTTATTTATTTGTATAATTATTGATGAAGTTACTACCTTTTTGAAGAGTTATATTTAATTTATTTAGGCTCATTAATTATTTTTCTAATGTGAGTTTACTGTTAGGTGCACTTCATTGAGAAACATACGTGACAATGAGGAAAAGGATTCAGCATTCAGAGGCATGTGCCAGATGATCAATGTTAACCCAGGAGGAGTCGTAAATGATTTTATATTCTTCTGCGACGCGGTTGCATCGTGGGTTTCTCCTAGAGAAGACCTCAAGGACATGTTTAACAAGGTAAAGAATAACATAATTTAAAATTAAATATAAAGCAGGCTTCGTAGTCTATTTACTATTTTCCAACAAAAAAAAAACGATAGTTTTTTGGTTAAAAAATTGCAATAACAAGTTGAAAATCCACATTTTTCATGGTAAGCATTATGATGCTGTGGAGTCTGATCAAGTTGTATTGATATCAATAGATTTTTATTTTTGCATTCTGTTTTATTGATAGTCTATTTTGCGGTTTTTTTTTTTCTTTTCTTGTAGATTTTGCATGGATTCAAGGAACAAGTCGGCACTGATAATTGGAACCGATTTTGCGAACAATTCCCACCGCAACTTCATGAGCGGCTGCATAATGTGTACGGCGTTTGAGCGGCCCCGCCTACTTATGGTGAGTCATCTGAAATAAAATGATTAATCGAAAGGAATAACAAAAAATAATAGTAATTTTTGTATTGTTTTCTTTTTCGTTCTTAAAGCCTTAGAAACTCTAGGAAATTTTTAATTGTAACTTTATTGAATAAAAAGGCTAGTCAGTCTTTTAAAGTTAAAAATCTCTGAAAATCCCCTTGTACTTCACTTTGAATTAGATTAAATTTTCCTTGATTTTTTTAAAAAATTCCTTTACATTGTTTAAAATTTTTTTTTTCAACCATTCTACGTATTTTGACTTGTTTTTATATTTAAAATATTTGCTTTTGAGAGGAATTAAAAAATTTGTAATGGTTTTCTAAGTTTTAAGAGACATTTTTTGAATTTAAATTTTATTGACTTGAATTGGTGGTTAAGTTTTTTTTTCTTTCATCCAAATTTTATAGTAATTTCGTTTTGTTGGTTTAACAAGGATACCTTTAGGCCTGGTTTTTTTTGTTTTTATCGATACTCTTCTCAAAGATAGATACCTACTCGAGGTTTTTTAAGAAAAATCAAAAACTGCTAAGAATTGGATCCTCTTGATTTTTCTTAAAAAACCTCAAGTAGGTATCTATCGTTGAGAAGAGTATGAAAATCAAAAACACCAGACCTAAAGGTCCCCTTGTAAGTTTGTTTTAATTTTTTCTGACATATTTCTTACCTATTTTCATTTTTAAAAAACCATCTTTTTCAGCGTTGCCAGGTCAGTGGTTTCCCTCTAGATTTAGGGTGGAAACTTAGTGTTTTTTTTTGTTGTTTTTTTTTTCAGGAATATTCTTTTTAATCGGCTGTGATAAAAACTATTGAAAGTTGGATTTCTTATATTAAATTACTTGAAACCTCTGGAAATATGTACCTTGAAATTTGCTTTAATCATTTAAAATTATTTTTATTTCTCTTAAATTCTTTAAAACCATTTTAATATTATTAAAATCTCTTGAAATTCTGTAAAATCTTGAAAAACAACGTCTTAAAATCTTATGAAAAGCCTGTAATCCCATGTTTTGAGAGCATCTTACACTGTGATACTTGAGTAGATTTAAAACGGTAATGCTAATTCTTAATTATTATATTTTCAGACGGCCGCTTAATGGGGCAGGCCGAACGGGGTCGGGCGGGGAACAGAAAACTGGGCAGACAGGGTGGGTGGGTGAAACCACGGCCTCTTCTCAAAAACGTCGTCGTTGTCGCCGTCATTGTCGCATCATGGCCACCGTCGTCGTCAAATCAGTTGTCAGTCCTAGGGGAAGCAGTTGACGTCCTAGTGCGTCCTTTCATATGCTGTACCTATTGCAAAAAGGGGCTTCAATAATCTCTAAGTGTGCTTTACACCGACAGGGAATAAAATCTTAAAATGAAAATACAACCACAAAGGAAGAAAAAACATACATAGCGTGCCGGCCGAGAAGAATCGCGAGGGAAATTGAAAACAAAAAAACAAAAGGGTGGGTGGGTGGTCACGGGAGGGAGGGAGGGTTGGATGGGTTTATTTCGAGTCGTAATTCGTGTAATCGTTGATTATCTTGAAAATAGAAGGTATCAAATACGAAAGCGACTAAACATTCAGATAATCTACTGCATGATACCTTAAACCTAGCAGCGTAACGAATTAGAGTTCTTCTAACACTTTCATCGAGTGTTGCAAGTCACTGAATATTTTCTGTAATATCAGGAAAATACAAATCGCAACATTGACAAAATAATAGCATAGCTGCTATCGTCCTTGTCAGAAATTAGCTTCGTCGTAGCTCGCTAACGAGCATAGATCTCACGTTATAGAAATTCTCGGTAAGTGTGTAATCTTTCGAATCCATGATGACTTTTACTTTTGGTTCTTCTAGCTTTAATAAATGGATAATATTTTAATTGACGATGAAGCAATAAATGACGAGATACTCTTCAACTTCGTCCATTTGTTTTCAGGAATTTGGCTCAGTTCTGACTTTTATTAAGTATTTAAATATTTTTGACTGAGAGTAGTGCGAGACCTTTTTTCCGACTAAAGTAGTTTACGGAAATCTTCTAGTTTCTAGCGTAAGTTTTGCCAGCAATACAAATATTTTTATATACATTGAAAATGTGAAGAGATCCATTAATGCATGAAAGTGCCATTCCGTTCCAAAATTTTCACTCTGCTTATAATTGTGATACTAGGTTACTTGTGATTCTACTAATTGTATGAAGGAAATTTTTTTCTCGAGTGTACAAGAGTCAAGAAAGCTTTTTTTAACTTTATAATCACTTTTTTAAACTTAAGGATGCACGAAATCAAATAGTGTACACGATCTTATATTATTACTAATATAATTATTGATACTATAATTGTTGTAAATAGGGTAAAGTATATTTTTTTCTTTTTTTTTTTTTTTTTTCTTTCTTTTTATTAGGTCGATCAATTTTGTTGTACTAGATTCTTCAAATTTTACTTACTACACAATCATATTGTTATTTATTTATTATTATTTTTTTTTTTGAGAAACAAAGATTATGTAATTATAATAGTTTACATTGTGGTTCTGAGCCAAAAAATTGTATCTTTTAGTTAACGAAAAGGATCGACACTGAATTTAAATCTATGACGTGAAATCTATGACAACGCTAACTTAATTACGGATGGTTTGTTCTTCGTATTTTAAAACTGAAATTCCAAATATACAAAATGTCGCAAGAAAGCGTCAAGTTTACGATCAAACTGCGTTTTAACTCCTTGGAACTCTCACATTGCGCGGAATCGCGAATGTCTTCCGCGTTTACCAAAAAAGAAAAAGAAAAAAAAACAGCAATATTTTCAAGATCGTGTTCCTTCTTTGCGCAATGCTCGAGTTCTTTGGAACTTTAACTCTTAATACGCGCCGATTTAGTTTCATTTATTTCTTATTTTTCAACTCTGACGCGTAACAAACGAAATGCTCAACATTGAAAGAAAAATTGGAATATTATATTATTGTAATTCGTAACGGATTGTAAATCATCACTGAGAGTCGTGTAAGCGAAGAAAATCACTTTTTAAATTGAATAATAAATAAAGTCAGCCAGTGGAAATGACTAGTGTCGGCAAGTGAGACGCCTTAGAAAAAAAATGGTATTACAATTCGCGCCAATAAACACACATAATGAATTAGGTACTTAATTTTGCAAAATAATTTGTGGGTTACTTTATTTACCGGTTTCAGTTATTCAAATAAGTTTATTTAAGGGTTTTGAGGTTTCCAAGTTCTAATCTCCAAATTCGATTTCCTTATTTTAGTAAACGATTATTTGTGACTACAGAGTGTGAAAATATTTAATTTTAATCATTTTTGCCTAAAACGAAAAGTTGGAATGTAAACGAAAAATGAAATCGTGTCAAATTTTACAAAAAAAAATTATTAAGATTATACTTTCTTTTACTCTGTATGCATATTTTTATTTAAAATGTGAATTGAAACCATAAAGTAAAAAAATATCTAATTATAATATTTGTTGAGTAAAATAAGGAAATTGAATTATGAGAATCCAAGATTCTGAATCTGGGATGCAACGCCCGTAATACTTCTTTTTTCATTTTTTAATGCGTCGCGCAAGAGCGAGAACGACATCGGCACTGAGAACAGGTGTTTGGATGAGTGTGAGTGTGTCAGAAAAAGCGTACATATATGCAAATCGCGTGTCCGCTCCCGACTTAACCCATGTTTGTCAATTTGCAAATTGACATTGTCAAGCTTTTATCCCAATTTGGTCCTTTCCTTACTCTGCCTGCGCTATTTTTGTGATATTACTGTTTTTATATATTACTTGAAATAAAAAGGGCTACGGCAATGAAGACAAACACGCAAGCCACATGTTTAACGCAATCAATTATACCGTTGGTTATAGTGCAGCTTGTTAGTTTTGAGAATTAGTATCCGTAAGACTTTCGCTAACAATAAGAGTTAACTTCTAGTCGTTAAAACTTCGTTATCTAGGCTAATGAAATCAATTTCTTTAATAGAGGCACAAAGAGGAGAAAAAATAACTTGGCATCGTTGATTAAATTTAGATTTCGATTTCTGACCTAGATTCGTGTTCGCGCCAAAATGGTTCGTGCTCGCACTAAAGTTTGCATTTATTCTGTTCTTTGGGTTGGTTTAGTTATTTTTTGATGAGTTATTTTGCCGCAGATTTTCATCTAATGTTAACAGACCTTACTGAAATTTTCGGGACAAGCTAAGCTGCATTATTATTGAGGGTCAATCTCATGAAAATTTATTGGACGTGTGTTTCGTTTCTTGAACTATAATACATCGTGTACATAAACGATCAGATTCTTAACAAAGTAGAATGTGTATATTAAGATAATGAGTTTTAGTAGAGAAGCGCCGGGATGCGCATTTGTGATAATAATTAATTACATCGAGTTTGTATTATACTTTTTCATAGTTCCTAAGAGTCAAGATGTAATGCTTTTCAGTGTTTCTACACGTATTTATATTACGATTCTCGATGCATAGATTCTTCGCAATGGTTCACGGAGAGTAATTTTTTTATGAATCTTGCAAATTCCATTCGTATTTTCATACCGTGTGTACTATTGTAAATAATGTAATGAACGGAGCGTTTATACTTGGTGAAAAGATAGAACATGTGGCTTTCGTTGGTCGACTGTGCCTGAAACTCTTTAGTCATTGTGAGAAAGCAGGAAAATTGTCAAATGGGGAATTGAGGTAGTCGTCATCCATCGACGAGAATTGGTCGGTTTTAAATTTTCGGTTTTTCTATTGGTTTTCTTACTTAAGGGTCTTAAAATCAAGTTATAAACTCAAAATTCAATTTCCTCACTTTACTCGAGAAATATTACAGTTATGTTGTTTTTTCGCTCTGCAGTGGTACTTTTTGCGAGAAATGAAAAGATTGGATTTCAAATTTTTCGTCTATAAATATAAGTATTCGCACTTTTATTTTGAAGAAGAGTATGTATATAGAGCCAAAATATATATCTAGTTATTTTTGAGTACGAAAATGAGGAGATAGAATTTTGAGTTTAGGATTTAAACCCAGGACCTTTAAAATAAAATGTCGAGTCTTTTTTCATGGGACTGCATATAGAGTTATATAAATATGTGTGTAAAAAATATATAAAGGTGAACTTTAGGAGTGTATGAGTAACGGTCTGATGGTAGAACAGAAAAGAAACTAAAAGGGCTATAAACGAAAGTATATTAAAGGTGAGAAAAAAGTAGTACAGAAACACAAGTAAATATATTGTTGTATCTTTATTATTATTATTATTATTGTTGTTGTTGCATGAGTCTAGCATAATAGATTTAACCAGAAGAATGGTTAAAAGTAACTATTAACATAAATATTTCTTAATTTTGCTACATTGTACAATTATTATATACAGTGTTCGTTCTATTTAATCGTAACGTTTTTGTGCAGGCAGTGTAAAGAGTGGGTTCCTTGTCCTTTGGGAAATTATCCCCTTAATTATATTTACCTCTTTTAATGATAATTTACTGTAAATGTTGAATTTTCTTTCTTTTATTTACTTCAGAAAAATGTCGGAAGTAAATCAAAGTGTGAAATGAAATATTATTAGTTTTTTGACCTGTGAATTAATTTTTATTGTATTTTTTTGATTTTTAAGTTGATGGGTGTTTTATAAGAGACATTTTCCTTTTAGAAAATTTTGAAATTGGATGACGAAGAAGAAGAATCACGTGAGAAGTGAATGGTTTTAGTTCTAGTGGTCCAGGATAAGAACTGCTCAAAACTTCTCAAAGGATTAGAACTCAGTGGGGCTGTTCCTTGTACCTGATTATCCTATCCTTGCGGCATAATTGATTTTCTCCAATGTAAGCGAAAACATCTTTTATTTCTCTACCGATGCCTGTTTCTCTCTTGCTGCTCATAAGCGCGAACAAGTTCCACTGGCGAGGGTTTACATCTCAATATTCGACTAGTAATTCTTTTATCGTCACCTGAACCTTCTTCAAATCTTCATACATTCATTAAGGAAATCATCAGTAATTTTAGTAATAATTATGTGAATGTAATTTTAGATCCAAATTTAAGTTTATCGTAGATTAGGTTTATCAAAATTTAGGTTTATTGGAATTTAGGTAAAAACTGTTATTGAATTCATTTTTATTGAATGTCAAATGTAAAGACTTAGCACAAAAGACTGATAGAGATCCAAACTTAATATTTGATTTTATAAATTCTGAGAAATAGATTAGTAGACAATTTTATTTAGAAAGTGACATTAAATTGCATTTGAGGGGAAGTATTTTGATTTTGATTTTGAAATTTGAGTGTATACAAAAATATGTGCGCGTCTTATATTCAACGTCATTTAAAATCCACGATGTTGTCATTCAGAGAGATTGAAATTCATTCCCAATAAAATAAGTCAACACTAGTAAAGTGTTATGTGAATTTGAAATGAGTTTTGATGTTTATTCAAATCCCTAATTCCCTAAGTCGACAAATCAAATTTTGAAAGACGTCACACAAGAATAATGCCATATTCTTTTGGTTATAAAGTTTCAAATTTTCGTCAAAGCTTAACATAATTTATTAAAACTTATTGATATAAATTTAAAGAAAATTGTTTTCGTATGTCTAATTACAGAATATCGTTTAATAGCATGTAACAGTAATTTTTTTTCACCTAAATGCACACTAAATCAATAAAACAATTTAAGAATAATAATTTTATTTATTTAATTTTAGTTGAAAGTTAATTTTCTCTCGTGAAAATGCAATTCTTCCTCGGAAATTATTGTGTAAACTTTGACCCCCCTGTTTTTTTTACCAAATGACCACGTTTTGAGACCCACTGAACCCAAAAAACGTCTTTATGAATATGTCTCTGTAGATTTTAGTTTGTTACCACGGTAACTCTCGAAAGAATTGACATATTGGATTGTCCTTTGGTATGCTCGTTTAGTATCCTAAAATGAAGGCAGAGTGATGAAGGTAAAGTCGTTAGTCAGCCATTTTGGATAAAAATTCAAAGACTGCAGTGGGCACATTACGAAAATTGTTGAGAAAACTTTTTTTAATTTACAAATTCTATGAATGGATATTAATATTACTTAGAAATTCGAACAATTTATCCTTATGAATTTTTTCGATAAAAAAAATGGTCAGACTTATAAGATTTCGAAAATTCAAAAAAATGATTTTTTTGAAAACTCGAAATTTAAATTTTGAAGCCAACGCGAGATATAGAAAAAATGATAAGAAGCGGAGACCACGTGACCAAATTAGTTGATAGTTATGAAAATTTTTTTTGGTGTTCACCATATCCAAACGCAATGATATATCGGTCTCAAAGTTTGGAATATAGAA
>JAUESI010000028.1:89431-102143 GCA_032275145.1 Synergus laeviventris | reverse complement strand
TCTCGCATTATCTAGCTCAAAAATAAAATTTTCGATCTTCAAGATAATTCAAAAAGTTGTTATGCCAATATTGTGGGGTGATCAAAAAGTAATGATCTCCTTCTCATGACTTTTTTTTGATATCGCGCGTTGTTAAAATATTCATTTTAATTTTTTTGTGCAAATTCGAAATGTTAGAAATCTGATAACTGTTTTTTATCGATAAAAGTCATGAGGATAAATTGTTCGACTTTTTGAGAACTATCAAAATTCGTACATAGAATTTTTTAATTAGAAAAAGTGGTCTCAAAAATTTTCAAAATGCTCTAACATTTTGAATTGTAATCCAAAACAGTTGGTTGACGAATTTGACCTTCATGTTATGACACTAAAAAATTGTACCAAAGGCCAATCCAATTTGTCAATTATTTCGAAAGTTATGCTAAAACAGATTAAAAAGCTACACACCCAGACTAACAGACCTAATTGTAAAAACCTGTTTTTCGGGTTCAGAGGGTCTCAAAAAGTTAGCATTTGACAAAAAAGATGGGGACCGTGAATTTTCTCTGAAGAGAGTGTAAAAAATTATTTGTAGCATTTAGAACATTAAAAAAAAACGAAAACGAATATTTTAAGCGAAACAAGCACGATATGCAAAAAAAAGTATGAGAACAAACACGTTGCATTTGACTTGACGCCCTTCAATATTGTCATAATAATTTTTTGAATTTTTGTGAAAAACCGAAAATTCAAACTTTGAGCCTATAATAACACGAAATACGGAGAAAATTTTAATAAACAGAGTTATTGTTCTGAAAAATATTTTTAAATTCTCATATTGATTAATTTTTTATAGGGTAAGTAGTTTTGGTTTTAATCATGAAAAATATTGTTAAAAAATCGCTGTAATTATAATGATTAATTAGAAAAGTACAGAAATGTATGCAGAAAATCAAGCCTGAAGTGCGAGTATCATGATGAGAATTTATTCCTTAAGGTACAAATCAATATTTATATTTTTTTTCAAATAAAAAAATTCCTAATTTTAGATTTTTAAAAAACATTGAATTTCGCAAACACAAAAACATTTTTCTCTAATGTGATCTTGTTATCTTCCGGAAGGGTTTTTTAAAAAGGATAAAATAGTTCCGAGGAAAGGATAACGGTTTGGTAATAGGTTTTGGAAGACGTGGGAGATATTCTATAGGAGTCTTTTATTTCTATTCTAATAAGCAGAGCTTTCGCTTCAAGAGTACAATAATGAGTGCCTTCTGACAGGTGGTCAGTCGGTTTATATGGCTTAATGGTGATTCATTGTATGACGTAGATGGTGACTCTGATCACACTAATATGAAAAAAATATAGGAGTATTTTTTTAACAAAATGAACAAACTATCGTAAGAGAAGGCCGCCGAAAAATGAAAAAAAGTTTTTTGTGAAATATTTGCATGATTCTTGATTTACAAACCAAAAGTTTGCATGCAGCTCACCAGTTTCGAAAGTTACACACTTTTTGCTTGTTGAACATCGTGAATACATATTACGTATAATTAATATAAATATGTGAATAATTATTGTGACAGTACCAACCTTGCGATAACACCAACCATTAATTATAGAATACGTAGCATTACAAACAATCAACATTTTGTTAAGTGAATACATTGTTGTAGACACCCTTCTAGTTATATTGGGTATGCATTTTAATTCATATTGGGTATAATAATATACTATCCAAAGAAAAATCACAATTAGCAGTATAGGGATAATAAATAAGTTATTCCTTGAATTTCCGACTGGATAATCAACTAGGCCTAATCCTAGAATCCAATTTAGCATTGAAGTTGGGTACATTGTTTCCCTGATGTTTTTCAGAGACCATTCTTTTATTTTATTTTTTTTTATTTCTTGTTGTTCCACCATTTTTACTTGTTAGAAAATGCTAGAATTAGATTATGACTGCTGTATAGCAATAGTTATCGTAGTAACTTAATAATTTACTTAGGTGGTGCATATTTATCTCAGCTTTTTATCACAAAACGATTTTACCAGAATCACTTTTGAAGCTTATATGAATTTATATTTTATATTTAAAACACATTAATTCAATTAACTCACATAGTTTATATTTATATTTTTTATTTTTTAATAAAGTGCAGTACATTTCACTTAGATCACGCTAATGATTCCTGTTTCAAACATATTTCTAGTAAATAATAATTTATGATAGTTGCTTCTATACCACAAATAATATATAAACTATATTGCTAGTACCATATAATAACCAGAATTCTCGTTACTTTAATCAGAAAAAATAGTAAGGGCATATATGTAACCATAATTCTAATTCATTTAACTTAGACGTTTTTTTGAGTGCAAAAAAATTCTTAAATTCAATATTTTGAAAAATCTTGTAGCATGTTTTAAGATATTTGTTGGGCAAATAATTAATTTATCTTAATTTAAGCTGTAATTAAAGTCATTGGACGCGAGGTTATTTATTAAATAGGTATGTTACTAAATAATTAATCAAAGGAATTGAAATAATGTTTATGAATTCTTTTGAAATCCCTTCAAATTCTTTTACATCATTCAAACTCTTTAAAATTTCTAATTTTCAAGTCCTTAAAATTCCTTAAAATCGCTTGCAATCTCTTAAAATATCTTGAAATTTTTGAAAACCAATTATGGTAAAATTTCTTAGAATTCTTTTAAATCTTTTGTAATCCCTACAACTCCCTTGAAATTCTTCAAAATCATAAAATATCTTTTAAATCGTTTTAAATTCTTTAAAATGTTGATATGAAATTGTCTTGAATTCTTTATGAATTCTTCTAATTTCACCTAATAGTTTCTTTAAGCCTCATGAATTCACTTAAATCTTATTTAAATCACGTAGAATTATTTTGAATTGATCTTAAATTTTGATGAATTTACCTGAAGTTTTTTTACTGAATTAACCTTTTAAATTCTTTTGAGTTCCTTTGAATTTTGCGAAAATTAAATATCTAGTTTAAAATCCATTTTTTATTGAAAATAATCCCGGTTTTAGGATATTTTGGGGTAATTCTGAATATTTTCAAAACTAATTTACATAAAGACCATAACAGCAGATTTTTTTCTTTTTGCTCTTGGAAAATCAATAAAGATTTTTTGGATGTTGTAAAATTACATTACGTATTGGTATAAACTAACTTCTATTACACACATTGTGAAATCACAACAGAAATTTCTAATAGTGTCGTACCATTTAAGCTTTAAAAAGAATCCTATATGTATCCTAATTTTTTTCTCATAGGGACTGTGAGTTCTGCAAATGACTTCATATATATATGAAGTATATTATAAATTAAATTATTCTTTTTTAACGGTGCATTTCTCTTAGTGGTTACCCTAAAAGTATGCGATGAAAATCTGAGTCTGATTTTCTTAATGAGCTGTAACGTTCAAAATGGGATCGTAAGTAATTCGAGACGTGAATTAATGTTTCGACCTGTACGTAAACGCGGATAGGACAATAACGGTTCCCCAAGGAATTGCGAGGATGACGGTATAACAAAGTATAACGCGATTACGGACGGTGTTGCCGGTTCGCCGCTTGATTTATCCACATGGCATCAAGTTATTGCATTAGCGCCCTAAAGCCAGTCGTTCTCCACTACCCTTTTTTGAGCATCGTCCAGTTTGCGACCATCCAAACGTGAATCATCCGCAAGAATTATGCCTTGAATCGCCAAGGTAATAATTCTTCTCAATTCTTCTCTCAACTCATCCCAATTGGCAAATAACCAAAACTTCTTATGGAGCACTTGATTTTTAAAATACAGCAATAACAATTACCTTTTCTATATAGAATTTTTATATTTTTTAAAACTATTACCTGTTGGAAACTTTTATAAAAAAATGTTTAGATTAAAAAGTTGTCACGTAATAGTTGATAGGGGATCATTTATACTAATAAAATATATACCATATATCATTCCTTAAATCTAAAAAGAAACATTTTTTTATTTACAAAAGGCAAATGCAAATAAAATGTCCCATGTTGGTATTACTGCGCATCAGTAATGATTCTTTATTGCGAATAGGGGATCAGGTATGTAACAATTTAATTCTCTCCATTAACAACGAGTCATTAGTATAAATATGAAATAATAATTCATTTATTGTATTTCTCTCAATTATAGCCGGTCAGAAATTTGAGATGGTACAAATTTGAATAAGTTAAGGATTGAGAATTCGCATATTGGCAATGAAACCTTGTATAGAAGTAGATATTTACAGAGGTTACAATAATAATAAGATATAATAGAGAGGTTATTGGAAATCTAGCACATGACTTTAATCCTGCTCACATTCATTCCATTCAACACTCAGTCCTGACAATTATTAATGTCCTTCTGCGTCTTTCACGCAATTCAAAAAGATACTCCGATAATCCACGATCACTTTTCGCTAACCAAAGTTGCTCTAGCAGTCCTTAATGGCCTTTGGTTCGTCTCGTTCATTCGAAAGTGCTGGTTTCGAATCTTGTGGTTATTCCCAGGGTTGATTCCTTGCTCGTATTCTGAATGAGCGGATAATGTCCTCTACGAAATTCTGTGGTTTTCTTCGAAAATCAACAATCAAGGAAAATGGTCGAGAGATAGACAGATCTTTTCTCTCAGGCAGCACCCAAGGGAGCCTATTTTTCTAAGGGAGATAGATCGAGTATCCATAGCATTGCCACTACACAAGGATCTCGCTACTTTTAGGATGCGATGGGGATAAGCACGGATATCAGTAATAGAGGCAAGGACCTACTGACCAAAAGCAGGAAAGAGGTGCAAATTGTCTTTTGGCTGACCCTCTGAAAACCGGAGGTACGACTGAAGAGGGACCCGAGGAAGACGCAGACTGGGACGCCTTCCAGGTGGAACTTCGGGGAAGACTTGAGAAATTCCCCTCAAACACGGGCTACACAAAGTGTGCGGACTACACAAATTTTAGGCCCTGAAAGGAAGGCAATCATGCAGGGTATAATGAAAAATGAATGGTTGCATGAAGATATTTTAAAGCTCGGACTACACATTTTTGTTAACCCCCCCATGCACACAAAAAGAGAAGGCAAGAAAGATTTTTTGTTAATTCTGTCAACAAAGGAAAACTAATTTTAAACTATTTTAGGGGCTTTACAAGAATTTCCAAGGATTCATTTTGAACAAATAATTCAAATAGTTTCTCATTAAATGAAACTCACACATCATGAAATCTTTAATCTGTATATTCACCTATAATTACTACAATGATGCAATATATTACACTTCTCCTTTTTACACATTAAATAAATCACTTTTGTACTTCTCTAATACACATGTAAAGAGCCGAACGTTGCATCAAGGGTTTAAACTCATGAAATCTCTGAAATGGTATTAGGAGGAATAGTGGTATCTTTGGAAATAAATATTAAACTGCACTGGGAAAAAAGAGTGTTGAAATTTAACACCTTGCATTTAGGCTCACAAATGATTTCATCATAACCACTTCTTTTATGAACTGGAGGTCTCGAAGTGAGTGTAAAATTTGAAGGATATATATGTAAAATAAGTTCAAAAAGATTTAAAAAATAGCAAGCGTTTTCCAATAGATTCCAAGATATTTCAAAATATTTCAAAGAGTTGAAGAGATTGCAAGAGATTTTAAAAGATTGTAAAATATTTCAAACTATATACGTTAAATTTATTATAAGAAAATTTAATTTCTTCAAATACCTTGACATAATTTAAAATAAGTGCAAATGACTTACTTGTAAGTCCTCAATCTCTTTTAAATTGAAATCTCTTGAAATCTCTTATATATTCTTAGAAAATCACTAGATATCCCTGAATCACTTAAAATCCTTTGAAACGTTGAATTACTTAAAATATTTTTAAATTACTTGGAAATCTTAAAACTCGGTTAGTTGAAAACAAGTCAGTTGAGATTTCTTAAAATCTCCTGAGAAATCTCTAGAATTTTTTTTATGTAACGCGAGCATGATTTACTGGTTTTATCAGACTCTTTTTAATATTTCGGTTTTTTTCAGTCGGGGAGCTTTCCCCCCCCCCCCCTCGACGCTGTCCTGGGTAATTTTTTAAACTCGTAAATCATGTTCGTCTCGGCTCGAAACGCAAACTCTCGTTCGGCGTATAAAGACTAATTTTCACTACTAGGTGCACAATGTACTATTAAATGATACGTTGGATTTCTTTAGATTCAGTACTACTTAAAATCCTTGGAAATTCTTTTAAATTAATTTAAAATTCTTGAAATTTTCTGAAAGTCCTTAAACTTGTTTAAACTCTTTTGATCATGTTTTAAATTCATTAAAGTCGAACAAAATTTGTTAAAATACTTTAAAATATATGTATATGACTTTAAAAACCCTTTAATTATTTTTAATTTGTTTGAAATCTCTTCAATTTCTTTAAAATAACTTGAAATATTTTCAACTATTTTCAAATTCCTTACCATTCTTTTAAATCACTTGAAATCCTTTAAAGTCTCTCTTATAAAATCTTTTAAAAGTTTGGAAACGCTTTTTGATTGATTTAAAATTCTTTGAAATATATTAAAATATCTTGAAAAAATTAGCATTCTTTTAAAATGTTTTTAAATGTCTGAAAATCTTTTAAAATGACTTGACATAAACTTTGGAGCTGTACCTCAAAAACTTTGTGAAATCCCTAGAAATATAGCTTGAAATATTTTGAAACCACTTGTATTATATATTTCTTTTTGATTCACTTCGAGACTTCCAGTTTCGATATAATCGCAACTTCTTTTTTTATTAATATGATAGCATATCTATAGATATTAATATTGAATATTTGTAGATATTCAGCTGTATGGTATAAACATCTAACATCTATATGATATTCAGCCTTGCGATCTAAATACATATTAATGTTGAATATCTTTGATGACTGCGTCCTATTAAATGTAAACATCCATTTTTCTCATTGTCAGTGTGACAGTAAAAAAAATTAGGGTTAAGAAAGCAACCCGATGAAACGTTCGGTGACATTGAATCTTGATAACGTCAGTCTAGTGGTAATCTTACGCAGGTCTTTCCAAACCGAGAGCTTCCTGATGTCGTTTTGCTTTCAGTCTTAGTTCGGCGATGCTACTGCTTTTTGAACGTGCTGCGGCTGCAGCCAAAGATGCTGCGAGACTCAGGGGATGAGGGTGAGAGTGGGCATGAGGATGCGGATGCGTTGGGGGTGGAAGGCAAAAGAGGCCTCCAGCGGCTGCATAATGGAGAACTGCTGGGTCAAAAGCCGATCCTGCGGTAGCAGAAGTTGTGTTTGTACCACTTTGCTGCATCGGGGGGTGCAATCTTAAAGCTGGCAAATAAGGAGCCACTCTGCAGGGCTCCAGAGCCGTCGGAGGACTTCTTGGCGCTAAAACCATTCCACTTGTAACGCCTACCAGACAAATTTTTAACAACTTTAGTTCACTTCATCAACTCCAGCAAAAAAGAAAGTATTGATACGAATTGAATTGGAGTGCAGTTGAAATTCAAGGAATTTTAGAAAACAGTTTAACAGTTGGCAAGAGACTGTCAAGAATTGTGCAAACTTTCAAGTGATTAAGGATAAATTCATCAAATTTAAGAAAAGATTTAGAAGGAATTTAAAGAAAGTTTAAAAGATTCGGAATGTTTATTTTTAGAAAAACTCCAAGGATTTAAAAACATATTTTAGTACTTCAAATTCAAAGGAATTCAAAAGGATTTAAAATCCAAGACAATTTAGATGATTTTAATTTTAATGAAATGAAATCAGTTCATAATTTTTTTAATGATTCAGAAAGAAATTCACAAATTCGTAAATTTAAAGCTTCAAAATAATTTTAAGATAAGTATTTAATGTGATTTTGAACAATTTTGGGAGATTTTAGGGAACAAATTGCAACAGTGTTACAAAATATGTAACTGTAAACTCATTTAAAATGGATTGAAAATATTAACCAAAACATATTGAACATTAATCTCTTAATATTTTAGGACAAAATTTGAACTTTAAAAACTTAAAAATTTTTTTTTATTTCTAGGAACCTCTTCAAAATCCCCAAAATTCGTTAAAATTCCGCAACATTTCAAATTACTTAAAATTCTTTAAAATCTTTTTAAAAATTTGTTTAAATCCATGAAATCCTTTAAAATTCTATATGAAATATTTTAAGAGTCATGAAAATTCCTTGATAATCCCTCAAAATTCCACGACAAACTTTAAAATCTCATAAATCCTTCAAAATCTCTAAAAATTCATATAAATAAGCGAATATTGCTAATTGCTTGCATATAAGGCATTTTCACAGAAATAGTTTTTTAGCTAATAAGCATTAGTGTTTAATTTCCAAATTTAATAATAATAATAATGATAATAAAATTTATGCTTTACTATTAACATTAACACTTAACATTAACATTTAATATTAACATTAATGTTATAACATTAACTCTCAGCGCTGAACTCATATCAATTTATATAATATATTACGTTTATAATTTTTATAGTATGCATTATCAATTTATATTTTTATTATGCCAGCTTAATTCGCCCCAATGCGTCTTAATTCGTTTCAACGTATCACAAAGTGGTTTCACCCGCATTTAAAAAATATTAATTCGCTCCAATTAGTATCGTTCCTTTTTTTTTTTGCTGAAATTTGTTCGCTCTTTTTTATCAGTAATGTATACCATTGGTGAAATATTGTCACTTCAGAGACTTTTAAACATGAGAACAACATCAAGATTAGAGTTTTTAAATTCCGGAGAATGAAAAATAGAAGAGTATTCTCGAGAACATTCTCAAGAATATTTTTAAACGCGAGAATTTTTTGAGAATGTCGGATTTTGAGTTTTAGTGGACAAAGATTGTTTAAACTTTTAAAAATTGATAATAACTTGAAATCTTTGTAAATCTTTTAGCAGTAAATCTCTGCTTTTAGAAATTTTCTCAAAATCTATTAAATTCCTTTGAGATTTGGTTATTTTTTAAAATCACTCTAAATCCAGAGAAAAATTGTTTACACCTTGAAATGGTTTTAAAATCACTTTCAATCTTTGAAAATATTTTTTAAATGTCTTAAAATATTTCGAAATTGATATTCAAAGAAATTTTTGACATTTTGATTAAATTATTTTTAAATTCCTGGAACCTTTGTAAGATCACTTTGAAGGGAAATCATTTGAAATCAGCTCAAATCTTTCAAGTACGTTTGAACTGTTTATATACCTTTTTTAAATCTTTGAAAGAATAATAAAATTTTGGAAAAATTGTTGAAATCCTCTGAAATCTTGAATTTTTTTAAACATTGTCAAAGACGACCAAATTATTTTTAAATTCCTCAGAAAATTGTAAAATCAAATGTTTGCAACCTTTTTCAAATCTTCTAAAAAATGTTGATATTTTTCTAAAATTTTTATATCTTTAAAATTTAACCATTTTTCAATCTCTCCTAATGTTTTAAAACCATCTCAAGTGTTTGTACATCTTTTGAAATATTTTGCATTAATTTTTAAAGTAAATTTTTAAGAAAATATAAAATTTTGGTATATTTTCGAGAATAAATATTTTGTGCAAGAATGTTCTCAAGAACGTTTTCCGGAGAATTTTCTCCATTAAAATCTCTAATTCATATCGTTAATCGGAATTAATCCGTAAAATCGGAATGCAATACAATAAATAATATAACATATAACTTGGATTTTAAAAAATGAGATACAAGTGTATTAGTTACGATATATGGAAATACCTTTGTGTAATTGACTTTCATGTTTGCGACACTTTGCCCGTCGATTTTGAAACCAGACTTGAACCCGAGCTTCACTTAGTCCCAGTCGCTGACTAAGTTCCTCCCTCATGAAAGCATCGGGATAGTGAGTCTCGTCAAAAAGCCTTTCTAACTCCGCGAGTTGTTCCAGTGTAAAGTTTGTCCTAGAACGTCTTTGCTTCCCGTTTCCGGTTCCACTTCCTCGACAATTAGAGCCTAAGATGAACATTCAATAAAAATTTTGTTAGTTTTTTAGAATCACAATATCAAACAAATTTCTGAAAAACTTTGGAGGCGTTTTGAACAAAAGTTTTGAAGAAACTTTGTTTTTAAAATGAATTATAGTCTTTTTAAATCCTTTCTAAATCTTTGAAATGTTTCAAGAATTAGTTTGAAATCTAAGTAATAATTTATAATTTTTACGTTCGAATTTATGAATTATTTAATAAATTCGAACATTCATAAATTATCTATAGATGAGAAATACAATAAAAAATGTATACTCTTTCGAGTGATAGAGTGTCGAGTTCCTGCTTTATTACTTCAAAGATTTTATATTACTTCTTAATTTAGGTATTTTGGAACAATTAAAAAGAAATTTTGATGTATAAATTGTAATTGAAAAAAATTATAATTAATTAATTAACAGAATAATTAACAGAACCGTTTAATTAATATTATTCTAACGTGTTTGACGTTAATTAACGTCAGACACGAATACCAGCAATTAAAGGACAGATTTAACCAATTGCACATATCTTTTGTTTTTAATGAATTATCCAATTATCCTTTGGTATGTTGAAGTTTCTTTTCATTTTTTTATATTTCAGTTTTCTATTATCCTTTTAATTTCTGATATTTATGCATTTTGGGTCTTACACACACAATTCACATATATCGCATATTTGTACATTTTTCATTATTGTAGATGATTTTTAGTCAAATTTATCTATTTCGTATTTTTTATTTTAATTTTAGTGAAGAACAAACACTTAAGAATCACCATCTCATCATAATTATCTCGCCTTGAGGAAAAGCTAGATAGATAGAAAAGCTTCATCGCCTTCTTCTTCACGGACCATTTCTTTTATCTTCCATACAACGATTATCATAAACCTTCAGATTCCACGAGAATTTTGTTATACGACTTTCGAATCAGAATAAGATTAGGTAACATTAGTGAAAATGGATCTGGTTTGAGAATAATGGATCGTAAAATTATTCTTACGGCGCTCCCCCTTTCATCTTTGAATTTGTAGGATTATCTTAAGCATTTTATTATTATACGCCTGCTACAGTACGAGAGAAACATTGTATGGACAATTGATAATATTCAAGTACAAAAAAAAAAAAAAAATTAAATGATTCCAATTTGAAATTACACTAGTGAAAAGTAGTGTTGTTTTGTCTTGCCTAATCTTTATTATTCATTTCCTTACATGGAAACAGACTCCAATTCGTTAAAACTAAATCCCTCGTTTTACTTTACAAAAATGTATATGTATAAATGAGGACAAGTCAAATGAATAGTAGATAAATTTATTTTTATAGAATTTATTTTAGTATAGATTTTAAATTATAAATACAATTTTAAGAATAAGACCCTAATGAAAAGTTGATGTTGTGAGCCTGAGTTCCGATTGAAAAATATATGTTGAGTTTTCAACTTACAAGAATTGGATGATTTTTAGTATAAGATGATTAATCCTTCTTGGGAATTCCGCCTTGATTTCACGTACTTGAGCTTGTATATAAGCACTGGCACTTCTTCCGAACCTTGTACCTTTTTTACCTATCTTCTTGATTATAACCCTTTTAATGAATCTTGTATTCACTGAGAGAATTGGTATTCATTCGAAGAATCGTCTCTTAACCTTAGGACCCATGTTCACTAGTAAAATTGGTATCTTCTGATCGGGATTTATATAAGGATGGTACACTGGTACCTATAGCTTCACTTTTAGGAAAATTTTTCGTGTTAGTGCTTGCTGTTCGTGAATCAACCCCGGCAAACGTCTACACGGACGCCCCTTACTGTGATTATCAGGGTTTTTTTATAGGTGTGCAGGCATTCAGGTATGCGGGTCGTAGACCTCATGAAATTTTTTGTCCATGGTTCAAACCATAAGGTTCAAAACATAAGTATTGAATTAGTCTAATTAGGTAAAAGATTGTCGACTAATGTTTACAATTAGCGATGTTGCTTATAATGCTAAATGAGTCATGTGGTGATTATACAAGAATGATTGATGGATTAATTACTAATGAATTAATTATTAATTAGTGATAGTCGCGCTGACGTGACAGTGCCTTTCCACATAGATTTACATAATTTCCAATAATTTTAAGTGCATGTGAAACTTTACCATAAGAGTCATTTAGTTTTGCCAATAATTCTATTATATTTTATAGAAATTTAACTTTAAAATGAGCCCAAACAATTTTTAAATGTTAATTATTTCGAAAGTTATTAATAGTTTTAAAGAACATTGAGAAGAACTTAAAAGTTCACTGGAAAACAGATGAACTAACAATTTATTATTCTGACCGGAAGTGTACCATATATTAATTTACATTTGTACAATTGTAGTAAGATTATTATATGTGATGGACTGTCAAATGTATAATTAATATACATATAAACTAGCTGTTTAAGTTGTATCAATTCTCTGATGCGTGCTTGAATAAGCTCCTTGCTTGTTCGTGAAGCAAATATTGTTATTGCGCCAGTGCCTAGTTTGACACTAGCGTACGTCGAATTAGACTAAATATTATGTCTAACCAACGATTTTTGTACAAATATATATGTACAAGTGAAACACCGAGAATTGCAAAAATTGAATTTTATTAGAAACATAAATAATTACAATTCTAGAGAACATAAGCTTGTTCCTCTAGTGATAGTCAATCGGTATCTGAATATTAAGGTACAAAA
>JAUESI010000028.1:59528-77191 GCA_032275145.1 Synergus laeviventris | reverse complement strand
ACTCGTAAATTGTCAAGGATTATCATAAAAGAATTATCCTAAAATATTCGATGTTCAAATATCGGTTTGCGCAGCAACAATCCCCACTTCTAAATTTCTTTCTGTCTCTTGTTCACCACCGCCTATCTCTTTCTATCGCCTTGCCAATCACCGTTCGCTCCTATCTTTTTCAATCTCCGCCTCTCTAACTATTTCCATTTCAAATCATACGCACACCTATCTCTTTTAATCGCACTTCTCTATATGTATCTATCTCTCACCAATTCCAGTCTCTTCCTTTCTATCTCCGTCTAAATAAAATTGCTCCTACCTCTTTCAAACCTGACTTCTCTATCCCTTTCTATCCCTAGCCTGTTACTGTCTATCCCCTTCTATATCCTTATTAATTTCAATTCAGTCCTATATCTTTTTCAATACCCATTTCCCTATTCCTTCCTATCTCTTGCCTATTCTCGTCTATATCTTTCTAGCTCATTGTCAATCTCAATTCGCTCCTATATCTTATAACTCCTATTCCTATATTCCTTTATATTCCTCGCCTATTCCTGTCTATCTCCTTTTCAATCTCAATTCGTTTCTATCTGATTCAAAACCCACTTCTCGATTCCTTCCTATCACTCGCCTTGTTTTGTCGTGAATTTAGCCATATTGGTCCAAGGAAATAGGAAGTAGATTGTAGTAGCAGACAAGGAATGGTATAAGATAGATAAAACTGATTGAAAATGATAGAGTTGGATAAACCAGGGCTAGTCTGGGAAAATTTGGTAAAAATTAGACTAAAATTGGTATTAGGGATAGTTTTCCACTTGAAAAGAAATAAAACTGTGAAGATTCTCTTGGATATGACAAAATTGCGAAACAACAACAAAATAATAAGATAATTATCAATTCTTCTAATTTATATAATATTCAACCTTTTGGGATGCAAATTCATTTAGGTTATAGGTTTTTCAATAATTTTTTTTCATACGGGCTTGCTAGAAAGGGAACAAAAATTTGTATTACACCATTGAATAGGACGAGCTAGGTTAGGTATACACCCTAACGTCAGAAGTTTTTGGTGAGGTTGTCCTTCCGTCAGAACAGTAGAACGCTGGTGTTTATAATTCCGACGAGGGAGTTTGGATCTCGAAGATCAACCACACACAGGACATCCATCGGACGTTGCTATTCCAGAATCAGTTGATGCTGTTCAGAAGACAATCAAATTGAATAGAAGAATCACGTATAGGCAATTAGAGGAACTTCTGCAAATTCCGAAATCAACTTGACAACCGATTGTTTCGGAGCAGTTATCTGTGAGAAAAATGTTCATATTGTGGGTACCCTATTCTCTTTATGACGAGCAACAAGAGAGTCGTATCAAGTGGTGAAAAAAAATTAGGAAAAAGTTTAAATGTGGATCTGCTGCGAAGGTGAATTTCATTGTGACCGATGATGAAACTTGGTTGTACTACTACGATTTTCCTACGAAATCTCAAAACAAAGTTTGGGTCTTTGAAGACAAGGAGGTGCCAATGCAAGTTCGAAAGGAGATATTTACTGGTATAAAGCGAATGGTCGCTGTATTCTTCACTAAAGGTGAAATTGTGGAAACTGTTTTGATAGATAAATCCAAAACAGTCACTTCAAAGTGATACACACAAACCTGCTTGCCTCAACTCTTCGAAAAATTGGTTTCTCGTGCACCTTTGGATTCTTGGTTCCTCCACCATGATAACGCACATGCACATCGAGCGGCAGCGATGCAGGAGTTTTTCGAGGGAATACAAGTTCAAATATTGGAATACCCTGCATACAGTCCAGACTTAGCATCATGCGACTTTGGTTTGTTCCCCTACGTCAAACTGAGGATGAAAGGTCGGCGTTTTTCGTCCGGTAGGGAGAAGATAGCCGCCTTTCAGGAAGAATGTGACTTAAGGTCTGAGCACAATCGTGAACTGAACCCGTAACCTGGACCCGAAGATGTTTCTGCCCTTTTCTATCTCATTGCCCTATCTCTCTTGCAATTACGTGACGAGAGAGATGGAGCAATTGATAGAAAAGAGCAGAACCATCTACGGGTCCACGTTACGGGTTCAGTTCACGATCATGCTCAGACCTTTAGTACGGAAACATATGTGGGAGGAGTGGTTTGATAGGTGGTTTCGACGTATGAAAAAGTGCATTAACTGTGATGGAAAATACTTCGAAAGACTTTAAAAATTAAGCACGTACGAAAAAAATTAAGGGACAACCTATGTATATTGTAAAATCCGATAATATTTGATAATTATAAGAAGTTAGTCATTAAACAAAGAAAAAATTTTGAACGCCCTATATGAAAGCTGGGATCGCATGTGTTGATACTGAAAGAGATAAAAAATCAGTGAAAAACTGCACCTTGAGGAATCTCAAAAAAATTATATATTTTATCTAAAATATGAATATATTAGAAACTCCTGTGATTTATTGCGAAGATAAACATATATTGCACATAAGAGGTATGTAATTAGTACATACAACAAAGTGAAAAGATGTATATACTATATGTATGTAAACATGAGTACACTCTGCATTAATTTAATATTACTGAAAAGAAATTTGATTTCAATATGTTCCTCCTTGATTTTCGGAATTTCGAATAATATCTCAAAGTAAATATTGTGTCACCTGTTTTAAGGATTTGAAGAGATGTTAGGGTATTGCATCTGATGTTGTGGAATTTCAAGGCATATTAAGGGATTGCATACAATTTTAAGAACTTTCAAGAACTTTCAAGATATCCATAATGTTTCTTAAAGTTTGAAAATATTCAATATATTTTATTAGGGCTTTTAAGAAATTTAAAGAGATATTAAGAAATTCAAGAAGGCTAAAGGACTTTAAAGAATTGTATGCGATTTTCAGAGATTTTAAGAGACTTCGTTTGTGTTTCTGGAATTTGAAGAAATTGCATTTGACTTTATGTAATTTTAAGACTTTGAGAAATAATAATAACCAGATATTTTAAGGGGTTTCATAGAGACTTTAAAGGATTTTAGGAGAATTTAGGTAAAGTTATATTTTAAGACATTTAGACTGATTTTCAACTTTCTAAAGCATTTCAAGATATTTTATGTACTTTTAAGGAATTTAAAGAATTTTTAAGAGAGATTCAAAAAGATTCTAAAGGAGTTTAAAGAATTAAATCTAAGCAAATTTAAGATATCTTTCAATATTTTAACCTTTAAATATTTCTCAGAATATTTTTGAATATTTAATAATAATTCGAAATACGTCGGAATATTTTGGAATATCAAATTGAATGAATTTGTCTTTTTAAATTGTACGGCAGAGTTGTCCACTGTTTCTTCATTGTGCAACGCTTTGATCCATAGACTTTTGGATGAAAATCTGTAATCCTCAAAATTACTGTGTTGATTAATTTAAAAAAATTTTTAAATCAAATCGTGGGAAACATTATATAATATCAACTGACACCTGAATCTTTCTCCCTTCTGCATCCTCACTTACCCTCAATTACAGAAATTACATCACGATGGATCATCCGCATTGAATTAAACCCCGAGAATCGGAAAAAATGTAGTCAAACACGAGAAAGAGAGAAAAAATGTGTGGGGTGAGCGACTAAGGGTTGAGAAGAGGGGGTGGGTACATGCGAGTTCTTAGTAATCGAATTACTGACCCCTTGGGTCCAAGTGTGATTGCTAGGGGTCTTCGGGGATGGAACGAGAAGCGAGAAGCCGAGGGAAGGCAATATTTCCGCCAACGGTGGCTGAATTACAGCGTACGCACGATTTTACACGTAATCGTCGAGCGAGCATCCGATGAAACCCAGTTGGACACCGTACAGTGTATATTGTACAATTCATGCAATTCATGGTGTGGAAAGGGGGTGGGTGGAAGGGAGCAGTTCCGCAATCGAGCAACTAGCAAAACAGGGGATGGAATACCGAAAGGGGAGGTATTTGAAACCACGCTTTATTTTGCAAGGGGGCGTTTTAAACCACCGTACATATGGATGTGGCGGGGGTTGAAAAGGGGTGCAAGGGTGCAAATTGCATTAGATAGGTATGTACTAATTGATTAAAGCTTGGTACATTATGTGACTCTGTCTCTCCGCTCTGATTTGTAATGCAATTTCATAAAATTCGATATCAAGTGGACTATTTGATTATGCATTTTATTGAATCAAAATTATCGTTATATAATAAATAATATTACTGGCAATATTATACGCCCGAAACATTGCGTAATTAATGATATTCAAATACGAATACTTGCGATTTCAATTTGAAATTCTATCTCTCTTCAAATTCTTTGGAATTCTTGAACATAATTTATTTTGTAATTATTAGATTTTTATAAAATATATATATTTAAATTTTTTGAACATTTTCTAACAAGGAATAGGTACTCCAGGTGTCCCTCGCCAATTTTAATGATTTTTATATATGTTTTAGAGGATAAAAAAATAAGCCACAAGTATTTTTTTTATCGGCCATTAAACGGTTTAAGGGTATGAAACAGCCCCTCAAATATCGGAGTAAAAAGTCACTGAATGGTTCACTTAATTGAAAAATATTAAGGGGGTAAACCAGCCACTACACATGACAAAAATAATGAAAAATGAGTCAAAGTTCGGGGGAAAAATCTGAAAAAATATGTTACCCGACAGAAAAAGAGTAAGTTGACGTATTTTTGCTCTTTTTATTTTAAATCATATGAACATGTATGCGGGGGTTTTTGGGGTCGCTGAATCCTTTGATAACAGAATTTCAAAGTTCAAAATGACGGATCCAATATGGCTTATCAATTGATTCAAATTCAGTAGATTTTTATAAAAATTAGAAGAGAAAATTAATTTCTCATAATATTATAAAGTTAATTTTAGAAAGAAGAATCCTATGCAACGCATAATTCTTGTGACCTTGATTGATTTTCTAAATTGGCGTAAACTTGAGAAAAATAAATTGTCAAAGTTACAAATGAGTGCGGAAGATACACATGAATATCTCACTTTTAAAAGGTTAATATTATGTTAATATTCCTTCAAATTATTTAAAATCAATTAAAATTTATTTAAATCTCTTGAAACCCTGAAAATGCAATGGAATTTCGTAAAATTCATAGTTGAAAGATAGAAAGGAATATAGGAGTGGGGTTTGTAAGAGATAAGAGCAAATTGAAAGTGACAATAAGATAGAAAGGGATAGACAGGTGCATATAAGAGATAGAAAGAGATACAAAGGGCTAGAAAAGAGAAGATTCAAAGAGATAGGCGTAGATGAGGATTGATGTAGAGATAGAAAGAGTTAGGTGAGGATAGGCCAGAGATTGAAAATGATAAACAATCTTTATCCCCTTCTATTTTAAACATAGAAGGATAGGATTTCTATCTCTTTACTTTCAGAAGAGTTATTTATAATTTATTAAAAGAAAATACACATAAAAAAATATATATATTTCTTAAGCCTAACTGGATAAAAAAATGAATAAATTATTTTTGACTAATTATTATATACGTGTCAAATTTGTGATTGAGCTTACATGTTTTGTGTTTTCGTTCTTTTATACTTAAAAATTTTTTTAAAAGTAACACGACATTTTTTCAATGTCCCATATTTGTTATATTTAATATTTTATTATTATGAATTTTAGACATCGAAATTTTAAAGAATTTATAATCATAGCACATTGATGCGCATGCGCAAAAGGTAAATAACCTACAAACGAGCATTATGTAACGAGTAGGGTATAGTTGCATATTGAGCACGCGGGCGCCTGAGCCGTTGGTACGTCACAAGGGCCCACGTGGCGCAATATGCAACTATACCAGATGCACATATGATTTTTCTTCATGTGAGGAATATGCCACACTTGACAGCATTTTCGTGCATTATTGTTGCATATGATTCGACATATATAGAAATGGACCGTAACCCTATGGGGAAAATTGTAATGGGCTTTAGAGAGAGAGAGACCTGAAGAAGAAAACCTGTCTTTATCTATTCCAGGATTGTGTCACGTGAATCGGGGGCCCCGCGCCTTGCTAAAATATTTTCCATGGTTCTCCACCCATGGAAAATGCTCTCGACCAATCAGTTTTTTCTAGAAAGAGACAGGTTTTCCTCTCCGGGTCTTTTTCTTCTCTCTAAAGCCCATTACGATTTTCCCCATAGGGTTATTAGTCCATTTATATATGTCGATATATGGCCAAAATCTACTTGACACTCACTATACCGGAATTGTCCGGCAATGGCTGCCGGTCTGTCCTCCAAATGTGGCTTGATTTTTTTTTCAGTGTATATATTATTCTATCTTATCGTTAACACATATAACATTTAAAAATCCGTACCTCTGGGAATTCAGGATGCAAACCCGAGCGCATCTAGTTCGCAGCCTATAGCGCTTGATTTACTGAGATTAAGAAGAATTTAGGAAGTTATGTTGTAAAAACCAATACAACTCATCTACTATAAAAGAGCTCTATCCCAATCGATTCCTTGTTTATTCAACTCTATCTGTTTCAAACTCTTTGTTATTTCTATCCCCTTCAATCTCTTTGTCAGTATCTATAAACTCCAACCTATCTCCATCAGACCCTTTTTTCTCTATCTATTTTTTGTCTATTACATCTGTTTATTTTTTATTTTCTTACACTAATATGGTTATTTTCTTTTGATCTTTAATCTTTTTATTTAAAGCGGATCTTTTAGTTCGCTCTTCTCTACCTCATTATAGATAGATATTAAAGATATAGGATATAAAAAGATTGAAATGATTGTACAAGGGTAGCTGGGGATAAGGAGATAAGGATTGAAAAGGATTGGGCTGGTAGTGCATACTTTCGAGAAAGATAAAAAAGTATTAGAGTGATTAAAGAAGGATAGACACGGATAGGATAAGGAAATATTAGCGTGAATAAGTGGAGAATAGGAAATTATTGGCAAAGATGAGTGGAGGATACAGAAAGATAGATATGACTGAGATTCAAAAGGAAAGACTTTATTGCAGATTAAAAAAGAGATAGAAATAGATTGAAACATCAGAAATTGATTCAAAGCAATTATTTCTTTAGATATCATATTTCTCTAATACAAATAAATGAATAGACAAATATTTTTTCGAATCAAAGAAATATTTTTTCGGCTAGGGTTGCCCCATTGTGAATTTACCACTGTTGCATAGTAACAATTAATCACGTGCATGAATTTTTAAGTAAATGGAATTAATAAATGGAATTAAATCGAAATATGTGATGATTGATATTTAGTATTAAGCTTGTTCTGGTCACAGTTAGAGCATAAAATTATTTATTTGAATCGTGAAGGGAGTGAATTCGCATAAGCGGAATTGAGCAAATGATAACTATAGAATAACGCACAGGTTAAATGTGTATGAATTTATGGTTTAATATGCAGTTGTTGCGCACGGTCCGTGGTTGTGTACGCCCCCTAAAACGAAGACGAACGTCATCTCTAGAGGGTCCATAACTTTTCCCGATTAAGCGCAAATCAAAAAGCAATCTACCACCGGCACTCCCGACAACGGCGGCCATTGCTGGGGGTAAAAGTAAAATAATAAATACATCTAAACTCAGCCGCTCTCGGTAAAAGTAAGAAGCGTCGGGGCGAGTGCCGCAGTAGATCAGATCGTATGCTGGAGCACTTATAGTAGCTTCACTCGCCTCGATCTTACGAATTTACGCTCCACGGCAGGAACGGATTTTTTCATGGGATTTCAACTTAAGACTAGAATTTACCGACCTAAAGAATAAAAATTAAAGATTGAATACATGTTATATATACGTTTATAATCACTCATATCTTAATTCGTATGTTAATTGGTATCATGTTCAAAATATGACAATTTTATTGAATGTCGACGATTAAATGTCGAAAGTAGATTCTCGCGATCTCGAAATCTGCGAAGCCACACTCAACCTTCACCTAATTAATGGTTGCTGGATTCGTTTACGCCGACTGTAGGTACTTTAGAATTGAGATTTATAGAGCTGCCAACACATTTTAAGGATTTTTTAAGGTATTTGAAGGGATTTAAAGAAATTTCAAGGAATTTTTAGAGAATTTAAATAAAAATTCAGAAGATTTTCAAGATTTTTAAGTAATTTAACAATTTTGCTAATGATTCCAATGGATTAATAGTACAGAGTTTTAAAAGATTTTCAAAATATTTCAAGTGATTTTCAAGATTTTTAAGATATCAAGGCATCTTGAAAGATTTCAAGAGATTTCACAAGATTTTGAGCACATCAAGACATTTTAAAGTATTTCAAAAAGTTTTTATTGATTTTAAGGAATTTTTAAATTATTTAAACAAATACTCAGAAGTGTTTCAAGATTTTCAAGTAATTTAAAAATTTTGTAAGGATTTCAAGGATTTAATAGTAAAGAATTTTAAAAGATTCTCAAAATATTTCAAGTGATTTTAAAAATTTTCATGAGATTTTACAAGATTTTAAAGATATCAAGACATCTTAAAAAATCTCCAGAGATTGAAAATGATTTTAAATGATTTTAAGGAATCCAAAAGAATTGCAACGGATTTTACTAAATTTCAAACACATTTAGATTTTATAAATGATTTCAAAAGGTTTCAATAGTATTTTAAGGAATTTAGAGCGATTTCAAGTGCTTTAAAGGAATTTGTAAGGAATCTGAAAAGAAATTCAGACTTGTTTCCGAATTTTCAATTAATCGCAAAATATTTTTGAGTATTTCAAAAGTTTTTAAGTTTCCGGGGATTTTGAATAATATTGAAGAATTTTAAAGGATATTTCCTAACGATTTAAAGTAATTTTGAGGATTTGCAAGATATTTCATAAGATTTAAAAGACATCTGATTTCAAGAAATTTCAAGTGATTTAAAATGATTTTAATTAAGGAATTTCAAGAGACTTAAAGAGTACCTACCAAACATATCAAGACATTCTAAAGGATTTCAAAAGGTTTGAAGTTTTTTTAAGGAATTTACAGTTATTCCAACAGATTCAAGATTGTAAATAAAAAAAAAATTTAAAGGAATTGAAAAATAATTTAAAAATATTTCAAGATTTTTAAATAAATCCAAAACATAAAAAATGTTTTTTAGTTCTTTGAAATCTATTTTTTGAATTCTATAAAATTTGTCGAGTCTCTTGAAATCTATTGATTTCTATACAATCATTTGAATATTTTGAAACCTTTCGGAATGACTTAAAAACTTGTAAATTCTTTGAAATATTACGAAATATATTGAAATTACCTTTGAAATTTTTTGGGATCTTTTAGAATTCACTTTATATCCTTCAAACTATACACTTTTGCAATTTTTGTTATTGGATTGTTTTTGATACTAAAATCAAATTATGAAGATTACAAGATATCACAGGCATCAATTATTGAAAAATGCGAGCGCATATCATTCTGATGTAAAGCAATAAAATTATAGAAGAATAATTCGGGGTTCTAAAAATATTGGCTACGAGGTTGGTAGCTTCGTGATATACGTCTTGCAACTCTGAATCAAGTGCTGTGAGAATCTCTCCGTCTCTGACCCTCGGTCAAGAGTCACGGTCCTATATTTATGGCAGCCGGGCTAAATTTTTGAAATATAACGTTCAGAGGAGTCGTAAATACGGGAAACTAGCCATACAGTAAGAGTGCAAATTTACGCCTTCTAAAAGATATATAAAAGAGTATAAAATTTTTCTACAAAAAAACTTAGCAATAAATTGTATTATAAATATCCATTTTAATTTAAAAATTGCTCAGAAAGTTTAATTCCATTAATTGATTTGTGAAAACTATTACGAAGTTAAAATTCAAACTGAAATATTAAAACCTACAAAGAACTTATCACTGTATTGGTATATTCTAAATCAGTAGTTTTTTTTTAAAATCAAATAATCTTTATTCTAGGATTATGAATCCCGTGATTGATGAACAAAAGGTGAAAAATGAAAGACAATGAATACTTCCAGCCAGAAAATAAAAATGACGATAAAAATATACTTGAGGGGAAAGAAAGTTAACTTAATCTGACGTGACTCCAACTTATAAGTGGGAGTTACGGAAGAAATTCGCCACTTGAGTTCATTCGACGTTACCGCAAAAATTCCGTGTGACACGAATGATATCTATTATAGAAAATGGAATGACATGTGACTAAAACGGAAGGTCGACGGTCGTTATGCGGCAAACGATCCGCTTAGTTCCAATCACTTCTGAGCTTTATTGGTCAAGCTTCTGAATTATAGATAAGGATCGAACCCTCGGCGATGCTTGCTGTTATGGATACATATAGCAGTTCCTCTCTTGTAGGAAGTCTATCCATTTCAATCTTTTTCAATCTTCAGGATTAAGTGGAAAGCAAAAATTTATCCAAATGTATCCTTCCCAATCGACACCAATCTACTTTTATCTCTTTTTTAATCGATAATAACCTCTTTCTTTTAGAATCTCCGCTTTTCTATCTTTTTGTATCCTTCGTTTATCTTTGCCAATCATTTCCTATCCTCCACCTATTCACACTAATCTTTCCTTATGCTTCTCTTATCCAAATCAACCTTCTTCTATCCCTTTTTCAATGAAATGCTACGCCTATCTTTTTTAATACCTAATTTTCTATCCATATCTATCCTTTTTGTAATCATTTAAATCTTTTTATATCTCTATTGAAGTATATCACCAAACTATCCATTTCAATATTTACCTTTATATCCATATCTATATCCTTAATATAATCATCTCTCTCCCTTTCCATCCTTTCTACAATCTTCTAGGCATCCTATCCTGTTCAATCCATACCTTCCTATCTATGTTCATCCTTTATCTAATCACCTCTCTCCTTTTCAATTCTTTTTACAATATATTAGGAAGCCTATCTTTTTCATTTTATACCATTTCATCCATACCTATCCTTATATAATAATTTCAATCCCTTTCTATCTCTCTTGAAATATATTAACAAGTCTATCCAATTAAATCTCTCTTAAAGTATATTATCAAGTCTACCCATTTAAATCTTTACATTTCTATTCATATCTATCCTTAATATAATCATCTTTATCCTTTTCTATCTCTCTTGAAGTATATTACCAATTCCATCCATTTCAATGTTCGAATTTCTATCCAGGTCTATTTTCTACACTTTCTACAATCTACAGGAAGCCTATCCTTTTATATCCATACCATCCTATCCATGTGTATCCTTTATATACCAATTCTAATCATTGCTATCCTTTATACAATATATTAAAAAACCTATCCTTTTAAATCGCATACCATTTTATCCATATTTATCCTTATATGGTATAATGATATCAATCCTTTTATATCCTTTTTCAAGTATACTAGAAAGCCCATCCTTTTCAAACTATTCCGTTCTATCCATATCTATCCTTAAACTAATCATCTCTTTCCTTTTCTATCCTTTTTAAAATCTACTAGAATGCCCATCCTTTTCAATCCGTATTCCTTTCTAACCATGTCTATCCATTGTATAATCTCTTACAATCTAATACCACGCTTATCCTTTTCAATCTCTACCATTCTATCCATATCCATTCTTGTAGAATCATTTCTATCTTTACCTTTCTATCGTATCCTATTTAAATCAATTCCATCTTTTTCTATCTCTTTTAAAGTCTACATTTCTAACCACGTCTATCCTTAATCTATATCTATTCTATATCTATCCTTGTACAATCATTTCAATCTTTTTATATCATATATATTTTTATATTTCTATATGGTTGATCATTTCAACGCTGTTGTGTCTCTTTCCACAATTAGCGTTGCATTTAAAATCTAAAATCATGAAATTTATGAGTTTTAATTATGATTGTAATTAATATCTATGAGATAGAGAAGAGCGGATTAAAAGAGATTCGTTTTAGATGAAAAAATTAAAGATTAAAAGAGTAGCACCATATTAGTGCTAGAAAATAGAAAATAGGATATCATAGAGAAAAAATAGATATAGTTTAGTGCTTATACTGACGAAGAAATTGAAAGGGATATAGATGGACAGATGAGATATAAACGAGGTGAGATTAGAATAATCTGTATAAACAAAAAATTGTATTTAAAATATTATTATATGGTACTGTGACGGGGTGGGTCACAGGGATAAATAAATGAAATAATATCCGTAGATATAATTATTTATTGTAGGTTTGATATATCGATCAAATACAGATATCCGTGGATATTGGTATTTGATCCAGAAAATACACGAGTGGTCTCGAACTTACACGTAGCGCGTCTCGACTAACACTGTCAGTTTCCCTTTTAGAGGAAATGCAGGTTTTAAGGGAAAGCGATGTCCTTTGTCCCTTTGGAATGCGGTTTGGTAGATTTAAACATGACGCAACCGTACAGTATATGGAAACTCGTCACAGTACATGTTCAAAATTTGAAAGTTAATAGGTTTAAAACTAAGGATAGAAAAAGATTGAGTATGGGAGATAGAATGATATTCAATTTTTTTTGGAAGAGACACATGTTTCATTGTTTAGATTATGCTGCCGGAAAAAAATTCTTTTGATAAACGCCGAAATCTGTAATGTGGTACGTACCACTATTGCGGGTCTAAGTGAACCGGTAATTTGGCAATAAATATATTTATAACACATAAATTTATTAATTTATTTTTAAAGCAAAGGAACTTGTAAATTTGTAAATAAATAAATGTTCAAATTCGGGTAATTTTTTATGCATAAGAGGCACAAAATAATATTTACCTAATTGAAACATGTGAAAAATATTTATTTGCAAAGAAAAGGGACTTGAAAATTTGTAATTAAATAAATTCTCCTCTTAGCCAATTTCTTTATATGTATGAGGGAAACAGATAATGCAGTGTCAATAAAATTACGAAAAGTGAAGTGACTTTGACAATCGTCCTCTGATGTGGTCATCTCTTTCTCGGGATTCGTCTGCTCGGTATGCATTTCTCCGTTTCAGAAATTCATTTTCTCAAAAACAAAACTCGATGCATTTTTTACAAGATGCACTTTAGGATTTCGTTAGACCCAGAATATTTTGTGAGTTTCTAATCATTAGCCCGAAATCTACTCTTAAAATTACATGTGGTGGCAGGGCCGTCTTTATCTATTTTCTATTTTTTTTCACTAATATGGTTCTACTCTTTTAATCTTTAATCTTTTTATGTAAAGCGAATTTTTTAGATTAAAATGATTGTACAATGACAGATATAGATAGATAGATAAGGATTGAAAAGGATAGTGGTAGTATACTTCAAGAGAGATAAAAAAAGATTGAAATAATTATACAAGGATAGATGTGGAAAGAAAGAAATGGACTACAGATTGAAAAGTTTAGGCGTCCTAGTGAATTGTTAAAAGGATAGAAAGTGAGATGATTTGATTAAGGTTAGACAGGGTTACAAAGATAGTGTTCGAAAGGATGGACTTAGGTAATGCACTTCAAGAGAGGTAGAAAATTATTCAAATTATTATACAAGGAGAGATGTGGATAGAAGGGTATGCATTGAAAATGATAGGGTTCTTAGTATACTTTCGAGAGTATTGAAGTGATTCAACAAGGATAAATATGGTAGAAAGATGAAGATTGAATTCGACAGACGTTGTTTAATAGCATACTTCAAGAGAGATAGAAAAGGATTGTGTTAGCTGACACTTCTGATAGAAATAAAAATATGCACATTGCACACTCAACTCAACTTATGTTTATTTTGATCAATAAGGTAACTTGATATCTACACACACTTAATGGTGTTGCGATTTGTGGATTTTCTCATTAAAAAACAATTTAATTTATTCAAAAAATTAGCAGTTGAAGTATAAAAATCTAAGAATGAGACTCATCATAAACTATAAAATTCACAAACTACCTTGGAAGCTAGGGGGTTTACGCAAGCTTCAAAGGTGAGATTTGACATAATCCTTTGTGAATCAAAATAGTCTCAAATTATCAGAAAAGTCAACAAAAACACGAATGATTATCACTCAAATTTTAAGAACTAGCTGTGGAGTCGTATGAACTTTTGTGCTCATTTAATGAGCACTTTGCTTCCATGAAACAAATATAATTTGTTTCCTTATAGAGGAAGAATTAAGTCTGAATTTATATATAAAGAACAAATATATATATTTATTTCCATAAAAATTGCATTCATTTAAATATTTAAATATTTTACATTTTATAAATATGCCGCGGAATAAGTCTGCCAAATTTAATTATTTTATTTGCACACGTTCCCGAGGTATTGCAGGATCGCTAAAAGCGTAACATACACACATAAACGCGAATTTGTATGCGAATCAAATAATTTAATTCCGGGAGAATTCGAATGAAGTTTTTAATCCTTTCTAACCCAATAAGATTGAATCCAAAACCAATCCTTTTTAAATCGTATCATGAATTCGAATTAATGCGAACGGTTTTCAATCTTTTTCAATTTGCATTAATCCGAACTCACATTTCTATAATGGTTTTCAGCAAAGCCGGGTTAAGATAATTAATTTAAAAGAAATCAAGCGAAGTCAAGATGATTGAAATAAAATAATTCAGAGACTTCGAAAGAATTTAATAGAATTAAAAATAGCAAAAGAATTGAGAAAGATCCACAAAAATTGAGTCAGGACTGAAGGCTAATTTAAAAGAGTATAAGGCAGATTGCGATTGAAATTCCAATCGAATTCAAAAGAATTGGAAACAGTGAAAAATAATTCAAATTAATTCAAAGTGGAATTCAAGATAATTGAAAATTATTTAAAACAAATCAAAAGATTTCATATGTCATCTCCAAATAAATCAAAGAAATTTAAGAAAACGAAAGAATTAAAAATAATTGAAAATATTTCAAAGAAATCCAAGTTATTATAAATTAAAGAAATTGAAAATTTACTGAGAAATAAGTGATTATTGACTGAAACATAAGTTTTTTTTGTGTTTCATAGAGTGTTATGAATTTTCTCACCTTTCGAAGTTTCATCGTGAACTGCTAACGATCTCGAAAATTGGGCCGGTATTTTGGAGTCGAGAGTGGAAATCGTCGCATCCGACGCAAGACGTGTTTTCGCTTCGGTTTCTTTTTTCGGTGAAAGATCACTCGTGATTGGAGGAGGCGATGGACTGCAGCCAAGTAATTTTCTAACTGATAATTTCAATTCCGGTGTTTTTATTGGCAAAAGTTCTAGAGTCGTTTCCTTGGATTTTGTTGTGCTGAGAGATAAGTCTTCCGGAAGAAGTCGCGCTTCCGGTGACGGTGGTTCCTTTAGGTCGTTCGTTTCTTCAGCGACTTTCAGTACTTCCTCTACGGAATCTGCCATTATCGTGTTTCCATCTGGATAAGAGAATTCTTTCTTTTATTACAAGCATAATTCCGTCCCTCGAACGCTTCGAACGCTAAATTTCATGTCTTGGCATGGCTTTTCTACTTGCGGCTTGGTAGGTCGCGGGTTTTCTACTTGCGCCTATCAATATCCGTTTTTTTCACAAGTCTTATAATTTTAGGTACTTTCTACTTATAAAGAATTAATTAAAAGTATGGAAAATAAATACTTTCTCTACTGTGCGGTTCCTGTGTGGAATTGCTAGTCTCCCATCGGGGGCTTCCCCACGTAGCGGATAGGGGGACGCTTCTCAGGTTTACCTGGGGGTACCGGGGAAACAAAATATCAGTGGCGGGAAAAATACTGGCTAGGGGAAGGAACACCGAGCATAAAACCAATTATGTAAACGCATGGGATACAACAGTGGTCAGCGCCGGTCTCATGGATTTTGGGACAAACCAAACGCATGACGCATTATGTGAGAAAGTTATGGGTAGATTACTAGCTGAAGAGCAAGATTGACTCTTCTGAAGACTCCGTCACGATACTGATCCAACGCATCGAAAAAGCAACAGAAAAATTTAAGAGCGTGACCAATTGTTAAAAGCACGTCAGCACCTTCATCAAAGATTGGCTTGAAGAGACGAGAGAAGTCGTTGAAAAACTCAAGTAAGAGATGGAGCTTTGGAATGAAGCCTAAAATAGCTTGGGTAGCCTCCTCTGAGCTCAAGCACGGAGAAAGAACTCGATCTACACCTATTACACCTATGAGGAAAACGGCGACAAACACGCGGTCAGTAATAAGATCCGCGAAAATCCATTGGCAAGAAAGAAAGGGGACAAAAGCAAGGGAGAAGGCCTCGAGATGCTGTTGATTAAGCCCGCAGAGGGAAAAAAAGAATTTGTTCTTAGGGACATTAAGGTAAAAATTAATCCTGCAGCAACCGGAACGAATATCCGGTCAATACGCCAGACCAAGAGAGAAGAAATCCTACTAGAGTGCGGCAGAGAAACGAAAGATGTACAAACCCTCTCGGATGTTGTTAAAACAACTATAGGAGAGACTGGAGCGGTAAACTTAGTGATTCCTAGAGTGATACTGGAATTCCTGGAACTTGACACCATGACAACCACAGCTGCTACCTTACCCCCAGCGACATAATCCCGGACTCTCAAGGAAAACTGGACCTTCTTGAAGATGCTATTCGCGAAAAAGAAGGGAAGGTACTTGGGTCCGGCGATTTTAATGCAAAAGCAACCTAATGGGGCATACCAAGTCCAAACTTGACAAGAAAGTGGATAATGGAGATTGCTGCTAGGACCGGTCTAATGGTGATGAACGAAGGGCATACACTGACTTTCAGACGGCTAGAACAAAAGGGAACGATACCAGACATTACTCTGGCATCAGAAACTCTAGCCCCAATAATAAAACACTGGAAGGTTATTCAAGACTACACCGGTAGCGACCACCAGTACATCAGTTACGCAGTAAACTCAACGCACTGTGTTCGATAGAGTCATGCTGGAGGGAAGAGAAGCACTATCCAGCCTATATGAGAGGGCTGAGGAACCTGAAGGAGTGGAATCCATAGTGGAAGCTACATTACAGCTAATCCACCGGGCATGCAAAGAGTCCATGCCCCGGAAGATAAAGCGGGAGAAGAGACGCTCTGTTTATTGGTGGTACAAGGAAATAGCTGACATTCGCTGCCAATGCTTGTAAAGCAGTCGAATGGCAACTCCACCCAGAAAAAAACGAGGGAATAGGGAAATTACCCAAATCGATGTGCAGTTCAAGTAGACGAAGAAGAAGCTACAGAGAGCAATAAACAGGAGCAAAACCAAAAAAATGGAAAGACCTCATCCAAGAGTTGAACAATGACCCCTAAACAGATGAATAGGAAACCACGGGCTAGACCTAGCAATTCAGAAAACTGAGTTGGTACTGATTAACGGTAAGCGAATTGCCAGGATCATAACAATGCAGGTCGGAACTGAGATGATCGAAACTAAGGTGGACGTTAAATATCTCGGCATTATGATGCACACGAAGTTCACATTCTGGGAGCACATCAGGAAGGTATCATACAGAGCAGTTACTGTGACGTCTACATTGAGTAGGCTCATGGCCACTACCAACGGGCTAAGACCAAGTAAGCGACGACTCCTGATGTCAATCACCCAATCCATTCTCCTATGTAGGGAGACGCTCTAAAAAAGAAGATCTATCGGAAGAGAACAACAGGAGTGCAGTACGGAGGAGCACTGAGGATTGCCTGCTAGCCCTGGAAAAGAAAAGCATTTTCAAGAGGTCGCAGGGAGTAGGGAAGAAGATTGCAAAAACCGAGGTCAG
>JAUESI010000028.1:39268-50391 GCA_032275145.1 Synergus laeviventris | reverse complement strand
ACATCAACTACACGTAGAATGAATGCTGCCTGGGCTAAATTCTTGGCGGAGACTATAGCGGACGTTCTTCCTTAATGACCGCTGATGACCGCATCGACGTCAAAGCAGAGTCAAAGTATCAATTGTTTCAACGTCTAATTTACCATAATTTATAATAATTATTTTATTGACATTTTCTTCATGATTTAATAAAAAAAATTAAAAGAGAGAAAAAATTAAAAAATTAACTTTATTTATATAATTGATTATATAATATATAGTTCTTAGTTCTGAAATCTTAATTATTTTTATTTTTAACCCGTTTTTTGAAACTTCCATCATCTTCTTTTCGCCAGGGAGCGTTCTTAAGTCATGTTTTGGTGGCTTCTTCCACCAAACTTAAATTCAAATCTGAATTGCACACCAGAAAAGCGACTGCAACAATTTTTTTTTTTTAATTATGACTCAGTTAAGCTTTTTTTTATGCAAGTTAAGAAAAATAATCTATTGGGACAGTAATGACGATAAAATTTAAATCTTTCCTTACAAAATATACTTTGAAATATATTAATTTTTAAATTTATATTGAGCCAGACGTTAATTTAAAAATCTTACCTTGGATTGCATCCCAGAAATGAAGAGCCTCTAAAGATTGCTTTGATCCTAAAATCTTGGTTAAATTTTCTTTAATCTTTTTCAGGTCGTAAATATATTAAAAATATTAACAATAATAATAAATACAAATAAATAAAAAATACATTTTTAAATTTCGATTTTAATATTTTATTAAATATTTTTTAAGAAACTAAAACTATTTTTTAGATACTAAAATATTGAGAAATGATTTTTTAAGAAGATAATAAAAAAATAAAGTTTAGTCCCATGCATTTGGTGCCAATGTTTATGCACCAGCGTACGGCCATTTTAGTTTATTATGTCACAACGTGAAATACCTATATGTTTCAGGAGACCTTGAAAGTTTCATGAAACTTTTCATTGGACCAAAGTTTCATGAAATTTTACAACCCTATTTTTACCAGAGATGTATAGGCAGCTATAGATAGGATGTCAGTGACGTCTGACGTTAGTGTCAGATCAGTCTGGATCAGTCAGATCAGACTTCTTTTCTTTGAAGTGAACAGAAGTGAAACTGTGAACTTTGAAGGCATGAAGGCTTTGATTTGAAGCGAACACTTGAACGACAAAGAAAGTCGAAGAGAAGAGAAATGGTGAAAACCTTCAATAATTATTATTATCACGGAGTGTTTTCTATGGAATAGTGAAATGCCTCCTAAGGAAATTTTGTCTCCCTGCAAGACAAAACAAATTCCTCGAATATTTCAACGACAAAAGGCAATAATCAATCCTCGCTGTTGGTTAACCTCTTTAATTACTCCGGAGGAAGTTTCTATTCGCGAGCAGGCAAACAATTCTGATTATGACTTCTTTCCTAGTTCATCTTATGAATATCAACATATTGAAGACGATATTCATACTAAAGGAAAAGCATCTTGCTCTTCCAAACCCACAACTAACAAAGGACTTTCTGAGAAAACGTGGAATACCGACGAGAGCTGTCAGGTAACTCATTTTGTTTTAATTGTTTTCATTTGCATTATCTCTTGACACTTATTGCTTTATTTATTTTTTATTTCCTGTCAATTTTTGCCTTTTATTGTTTAATAATTAGTCATTTTATCGATTTTGATATTCCAGTTTTAGTATTCAAACTAAGCATACAAGATGAAAGTTTTTCTTTATTTTGACATTTGTGTACGCACTTGACAAATGTATACATTTAGGTTATGTTTCTTATATTTCAATGCAATTTCAAAACTAATTAATATTTTAAGAAACTATACCTTTTTTTCTTAGTTTTCACAACCTTTTCTGAAGGGTAAATAATTTAAAAGAATATTTCGTTTTTTTTTGCATTTTGCTTTATTCTTTTTACCTTCTTTTAATAATTTCTCTCGTTCCATTATGTTCATTGTATTCAGAGGGGTCACATGCCAGAAAAATTATAAATTGATCTAGCAATAATAATAATTTACAGTTTATTTAACAGATTGTAGAAAATGTCGAGCGATTATAAAGAACTTCCAGGCATTCTTTGAGATTCTATAGTGTCTAAAAATTTCAAGAAATTTGCCAATTACTTATCCAATCCCTTCCTTACCGATATTTTTTCTCTGAAACGTTAAATACTTTTAACTCTGCTTTTAAATGTATTAAGATATCAAATTGAAAATTTCTAAAATTAAAGTTAAAGCATTAAGGTACATTTATCTGGTCCTACATATTTACAATTATCAAAAAAATTACTATGAAATTTTAAAAGATTTGAAGAAAGTTTCTGGAATTCAAAGAATTTTACAGTATTTTAAAATTCTTTGTGGAGTTAAAAGGATTTTAACAAGCATGTAAGAATTTTAAGAAATTTTAACAGCTTTTAAGTGACTGTAAGAGATTTTAATCTTTCTCAACAAAAAAAATTCAGAAGATATTTTTGATTTGTAAAAGATTTTGTGAAATTTTAAAGGATTTCATGGAGTTTTAAAAGATTTTAAGGAGTATAAAATATTCTCGTGTAATTTTAAAAAGTTTCATCAGTTCTAAAGGGATTTTAAATAAAAATTGTTGTGGTAATTACCATATACCCTTGTAGAATTTAATGTAATTTTAAGAGATTTAAAAAAATGTATGAAATTTTAAGGGATTCTAAATATTTACTTGGAAGTTTAAGGAATTTGAAGACGTTTCTAAGAATTTCTAGATTTCAGGAAATTTGAAAGGATTCTGAAGTTTCTCATTGAATACAAACGAATTCAAAATATTTAAAGTGCTGGTATGCGAAATTAAAAAAAAAATCATTAGGCACTATTATTGAAAATTTATTCGCATTTTTAATAAATTTCTGTCTGGGAAATTGGTTTGGATGTCAGGGAAATTGAAAAATTGAATATTATGCCCCTTCCGGTATTGTACTTCAATATATGTATTTTGAATCTAAAAGGTTACTTTGCTTCTTTTTTTTAAACGAATCAAAATCTCTAGGGATGTAAAGATTAAATATTTATTTTGACGGAAAAATATTGTAAATATAATTTTTATTCTCTGTATTTTGTGGTTATATTTCGAATTCTTTGTCTTGTACAAAAATTATTAAAATGAAATGCTGCACTACTTTTTAAAATTCATAGAAATCTCTTACATTCTTTTCAATTCGACAACAAGTTTTTAAATTACGAAAACAATTAAAACCGGATAATTAGGTTTATAGAAACTAGACCTAATGTTAATTCGGATAAACGGATATTAGTCCAACAATAATTTGGGTATATAAATATTAGAGCAAATATTGATTCTATGATATGAATTTCAGTCAAATGATAATTATATCAAATAGAATTTGGGTGATATTCATGCAGCTCAAATCTAGTGTACACTCAAAATTCAAATGATCAATCCCTGGACTAAAATTAACAAGCTTAATTTTTGTTTTAGTTACCGAATGACAGTAGTGGAACACAATGCATAGATTCCACTAAAAGAACTGCCGATGCAGAGAAAGTAGCTGACATTGAAAAATGGCTCAAGGTGCGCACAGACTCTGTATCAAGCATGGACCTTGAATCTATGAAACCCGAAGGCAGTGTTCCTAGTTATTTAGGCAATGAGCTCCAGCACAATTTACTAGGAAAAGATTCTGATACCCTTTCAATCGATATCGATTTATCTGACAAAAAGCTTAATCTCGCCTACGATCCGATCCTGCATGAACTCCAAAGTGAAAAATTACTCGCCACCTGTTCCAAGGAAAATGAATTCAGTTTACCAGGACTCCAATATGATCCTCTAGATCCACTTGAACTTGCTCCTGACATGGTCGTGGCAGGGGAAATCCTTCCTTCTACAAGTGCTCTTTCAGTTCCTTCACTAATTGTTACTAATAATCCTAATGAATGTAATCAATTGCAACCAGCAACATCTCACAACGCAGAAATCGACGCCGATCTTTGCGAGAAGTCAACTCAAGTTTACATTCGCGATTTGAACAACGAACGAGCAATAAATTCTCTAGCAGTAAATGAATTTCACGTGGAAGAATTAAGAGGCGATGTTCAAAATTATATTATAGATGATAATTATCTCACAGAGTTGAGAACTGTAGAACTGAATGATTTTTCAGAGTCAGGGGTCAGTTTCAGAATTGTGGATGATCGTAAAGCTTCAAAAATGAAAATAAAAGCGTC
Organism: Synergus laeviventris; assembly: GCA_032275145.1. NCBI lineage: Eukaryota > Metazoa > Arthropoda > Insecta > Hymenoptera > Cynipidae > Synergus > Synergus laeviventris. The sequence goes on along the minus strand of JAUESI010000028.1, from coordinate 46,156 downwards.
TGGTATAGCCAAAAAACGAAAAAAACTTTCGGAAAGGAAACTTGCAATACAGGAAAGGGAAGATAATCCAATTGATGATGGAATTATGGCTCTTGTTGCAATATCGACAGACAAGATTTCGAATATGACTCAGATAGTCATTAACAACGGGAAAGAAGAGCAAATATATCAGGGAAAGACATCAGAGTTAATTAAAGCAACTGACAATTTCTCAAGAATAGATTCGATTGGCATGTGGAATGGGAATGTTAATTCTGGTACAAATAGTTCATCGAACAACCATCATGATTTAGTTATAACGAATGCTCTTGAAAATTTGGGTATTACGGATGAGAGTTTAAGGCCAGTTTCGACCGCTGATCAGGGAAGAACTTGGCTTTGTCCTAAGGAGGATTGCAGTCGGCAATTCAATCGACCTAATGCTCTGAAAGGTCATCTTTTGACGCATTATGGAGTCAGACCTTTCAAGGTAAGTATCCTTCCTCTAGTAACGGAGCAACTGGGACAGGCTTCATAGTTTTTCCTCTATTCCTCTGTCTTTCTTCTTTTTTAAGAAATACTATTTTTGCTTCCTCATAGAGGAAGCTTTGTAGTGGTGACCAAATCCAGTTTCCAAAAAGTTTTTTTTTTTAAATATGTTTCAAGGAGTATGATGTCCTGAAAAATTGGCCGGATGGGTGTGTATGTGCTTTTATGTCACGCTTTTAACGACCCTGCAATATATGGAGAAGGTGAACTGATAAATTGATGAAATTTTTTCATACTTATTCCACTATATACGACGTTGAATCTCTTACAAGGCTTTAACAAAATATTTAATTTTACAAGTTTTATGTACTTTTACATTTTTCAAATTCAAAGCTGATGTAAGAAAAATAAAGATTCCTTGTATCGAGACGAATCGATTGACCTATATCAGAGCCTATATGACTAATGCATTTAATTAAAAAATAGGGCGTTATGGTTATTTGTAATTTGGAAAAATGTTCGTTTCCTTATGTAAGTTTTTAAATTATTAAAATTCAAAGCTGTTGAAAAAAACTAAAAGGTTTTTTATATCGTAAAAAATCAAATAATCTAATATTAATGCATTTTATTTAACAATATGAATTAAACATTTTTTCATTTTTTTTGAGGTTGAATCATGGAAGATTTATTTCGAAAAGCAATAAGAACATATATTGGTGCAATAAAATTGAGAAAATAAAATTTAAACAATTATTCAAACTTAATGCTTCTTTTATAAGCAAGCAAAGTGCTCTTTGAATTAGTACAAAAGTTGATAGAAACGTAATTATTGGTCTTCAAAAGACCGAAAAATTCTCCCTTGACCATTTTTTGATAGAGTAAGTATTTTTCGTTTTAATCGTAAAAAATGTTAAAAAATAAATCAAATTTTCCCGACAAAACACGTGAGCAATGAGAAAATGTTACAAAAATAATATGCAGCATTCAACCTCGACGACCAAATATTCCATAATGTATTCCTTAAAGTCGATAGAACCTTAAGTTAATAAATTTCACTTTTCTTCTGAATTAAAAAACAAATTTTGTAATTTGCACATGAACAATATATCATCTAGCGCGAAGCGCGATGATTAAATATTTCGGAGTGCGAAGGACTACGATCAAATATTTCAGACCGTGAAGCGCGACGACCGAATCGCGCGCAGATTTTTAAAATTAAAAATACAAATATTTAATTGAAAATCCATATTCTGGTTGAAAATTTAACTTTTATTTCAAAAGCGTTTCAAATGAAGTTCAAGGAAATGTATAAAACCTATATTAATTTTATTCAAACAAATGTATTCTCCTTTTATCCCCCTATTTTTGTAAAAAAGAAAAATCACCCTATTTCCCCTGTTTTGAGAGTATTCTGTACTGCTATGCTTGCTTTGAGTAACTTTTTTTATTTTGTAACTATACCTACTTCCTTTTTTCAGTGCGATTATGAAGGATGCACATGGGCCTTTTACTCTGAATTTAAATTGAAACGCCACAGAGAAACACACTTGAAGAAGAAAAACTACGCCTGCGAAGTGGCGGGTTGTCAGCGGAGATTTACGACTATTTACAATCTCTGGAGTCACAAAAAACTGCACCAGCGTCCAAGTCGAATAGTTTGTCACGTGCCAAATTGTGAGGAGAAGTTCCAGACGAAAAGAGCTCTTGAGCTTCATATGAAATCCCACGATCAAAGGCACGCACCTTATGTCTGCAAGCATGAAGGTTGTGGAAAACGTTACTACAGTAGCAATGCCTTAATATCTCATCAACGTTGCCACAGTTACAAAGATACGGATATAAAGTGTTCTTGGCCTGGATGTGGGAAAGTTTTTGACAAACCTTGTCGTCTCAAGGCTCACACTCGATCTCATACTGGATGTAAACCTTATCAATGTAACTTTACTGGGTGCCAGTGGGCTTTTACTTCTTCTAGTAAGCTGAAGCGTCATCAGAAGAAACACACTAACGATCGCAAGTTTGTCTGCGAAGTTGACTCTTGTGGTAAAGCTTTCATGAGATCTGAACATCTGAAGGAGCACAGGTGAATTCTAAAACCGAAATTCATGGCTTAGACGAATTAAGGGTATTGGATAAATGCTAGGGCAGGCCAAAAATAATTTTTTTTTTGATCGAGTTAGAAAGTATATACAAAAATTGCCCTAAAGGGTAACAATTATTAAACTATTAAAAAATGTTGACAATATTAAAACCAAGCACATCACGAAGGTAAAATAATTAATTTTTTCCAATTTTTAACTGAGTTTTTAACGATACTAGCAAATCAACACGCGCGTTATGCGCGCGATTATTTGTTTTACTTCTTACAGCTTCAAGTCATTCAATAATTCAAAAGCCAATCAGATTTGAAAAAAAAACTTTATGAAATTCAAAAGATATTTAGGACTTTTAAGAATTCTAAGGAATTTTATGTGATTTAAAATGTTTTGAAATTTTTTTTGGGGAATATTATGAAGTTTATAAGAAATTTAAAAGATTTCAACGAATTTTAATTGATTTCAAATGTTTTCGTGATATTTCCAGGAATTTTAAGACAACTCGAGAGATTTTTCTAATTTTTAACAGATTTTATGGAATTTGATGCAATTTCGAATAATTTTAATGGATTTTTAAGGACATGAAGGCATTTTAAATGTAATCGTAGAATTGAAAATAACTTCAAGAAGTTTCTGGGAATGTAAAGAGATTTTCACAAATTTGAACGGATGTCCAGATTTTTTTTTTCAATTTTAAAAATTTCTTTTAATTTAGAATTTTTTTTATTAAAAAAAATGCTTTTGATTTCTTTCGACGTCACATGAAATCTTTTCATTTCCTTGGAATTCCAAATTCCATTGAACTCCGCTTTGGAGTTTTTCCACTGTTTTTAATTTTTGTGAATTATTTGTAGTGCACTTAAATTCGTCTTTAGTCTTTAATGTGCCTCTAAACTTAATTTGCTTTCTATCTTAATCCTACTCTGATTCTTGTGATACCACGTCCTGAATATTTTACACAGACTTTTAAACACCGTTTATCTATTTTTCAGATTGACTCATGCAGACGGAAGATACTTCCAGTGCTACCTGTGTGATTCTCGTTTTTCTGCCAAGAGCAGTCTCTATGTTCATATAAAGAAACATGAATCAAACATAGATCCATTTACAGGCGTCAAATTGGACAAAAGACCATCTAAAGACAAGTTCAATGAGAAATCCAAAGAGTCTATCAAGTCTGTTCACTCAAAACAAAATATCTCAAATCCTTGTGACGAACTTGCTCGTGAAACCGAGCTTCAAACTAAAATAATAAGTCACGAGGTTCTTTCTTCATCGAGTCAACAAAATGAGCTCATCAATAATCCTTCAGTCCAAGATGAGACAAAAACTCTTCATCACTGTCCAGTTGAAACCTGCACGAGGTGTTACACATCGAAAGCTACACTTCGATCGCACTTCTTAAAAATGCATCGCAACGTGCAAATAGTGGACACATCTCCCGATACTAATTCGACTGACTTAGTTTCGGTTACTGATAATACAGACTACATAGTCTACACCCCGTATCCTATTTCTCAGAATGATCAGATGATTATGGTTTCACCCTGTGATGCTGTCATTTTCAGTTCTACATCGGAAACTGATGTCACTCCTGTACCCGAATCGCCCAGGTTAACTTCTTCTCTAAAGAGGAACCAACTGGGGGTAAATCATTGTCGGAAAGATCAAGGTTCAGCGAGAACTGAATTAACATATGCGGATTTCTTTGAAATGAAAGCTGCTAATAAAAATTCCCAGTCTGCTGTTGGTGCAACTGATGTCGTTTTCGGCTCTACTGATATAGAAGAAGGCCTTTTTCTTACTGAAGATCTTCCTTCATCGATGTACTTTCAGGATGACATTGGAGAAACCGAATGTCAAGTTCTCTTACTCGATTCAGTAGCTGTTGATCTGGAATAAAATAATTCTCTCAAGGCAATCAGAAATTAAAATTCTAAAACAGAGTTTTAAGTAGGTTTTCCATAATACTTGAAAAAACGGGATAATAATAGTTTTACCAAAAGCCAACAATTCCGAACGCTTTTACTTATGGAAAACTTTAGTTTCGTTAATTTAATTTTATTCCGGAATTTATATTTTTCAGAAATTTGAATTTTCGGGAATTATGTTTTCGGTAGATATTTTTTCACATCCGGGATACTCGGTTTTCGGCAAAAAGATATCGTCCCGAAAAAATAATCATTTCATGTGATGAAATATAGGTATACTAATGCTTTATTAGATATTAAGATACATTTTTTAACTAGGAAAAATGGTAAGAAATGCTAAGTTCGTGATGAAGGAAACTTTAAAGCTCGAAACTCCAAAAAATAGAAGAGACATTGTTTCATACTATTTTTTCTTTTGTAAGAATTGTCTGTACAAATATAAAAATCAATCGAAAAGTCATCTGCGCATACAGCATAGGATTTTTGGATCATGAGTCAACCGTGTGAGACGCGCGCGCGCGTATCATAAACATATGTTTTGAGCATGTGTCGTAATAACAATTTTTCTAGTTGCTTCTAGTAATCCAATCAAAACTTTAACAAAATTTGTATTTAGCACTTAATGATGTTCAAAGAGAGATTTCTGTGATTTTAGCTGTTACGTAAAAATATTAAGATGTTTTTGCTTCAATTCTTTTATTCTTTGATATGTTGAATTTAGACCTTTCTAAATCACACAGATTTTTTTTAAGTTTCGTTTTGTAAGATTCAACATGTTTTGTATTGTAGTTTGGAGTTTAGAAATCCAAAGTTGAATTTTCCATAACAATATCCATAAAATTTTTTACCTTTAATGATAAAAATTTATTGGAATTTTAAATTAAAAAAATTAAGTGGTTTCAACTTTTTTTTAAAGAATCTTAATTTACAAAAAACATGAAAAAAAGTTCGGGGAATTTCTATCACTAAGAAGAAAAATTTGACTGGTATCGTTATTGAAAATTCAGTGTTTGAGTTTTTAAGCACCATCCTATTTATTAATTATATTATATTTCTGAATTATTTGTTGTGTGACGCAGAAGACATTAAATCCACAATTCGATTTAAATATGTAAAATAATCTTATTCTTAGTTGTTATAGGAAGGAAAAAGGAATAATTAAAATATTCCTTCTTGTTTTATTGAATTAGAAAACCACATTAAATGTATCTTGCTTTTTACAAGCGTTAATCTATGTTCGTATTTAAATATTTTTATCCCTGAAGTAGTCTGTTGGTTTTGAAATGCTTTTCAAATATTCCTTATAAGTGCATTTGGCATACAGTTTGCATAATTAGCGAGTTTTATTAATGTCAATTAGTTTATGGATTTTTTCTTGTACTTTACAAGCAGAGCGGCCATTGGATTGGAAAACCGGATGATAACCGGCAATATTTCTTAACCTTTTTAAGAAAAAAAAAAAAAAAAAAAAAAAAAAATAGTGAATTAATGAAATTGAATTTTCTGGTTTATGGCTACCCTGTAGAGGAAAAATCTGTAAAACTACTTTTGGGTAAAAGCTTTGAATATACTTTAAAGTGATCTGTGATTCCAGGGCTTGATTATTTAAGCCCAATACCACATGTACATCTCATCGTTTAAAATCGTTATTTTATGAATAAATGAAAATGTTGATATTTTTCTAAGAAAAAATTGCACCTTCTTACTTCAGATTTTATTCCTTTATTCCTCATTGTTTATAAATCGTCAGTAACAATTGTGAAGAATGTTACGTAATTCTGTAGCACTATGCTACTAGAGTGACGTAATACAATTTCAAATTAAGGGTTTTTTACAAAACAAATATTTTAATTAGATATTTTTTCGCTCTTTAACACTATTCACTTTTTAAACAGAAATATGCATTAAAACGAACAAATATATAATTTTAATAATTTTTCCATAAAACGAAGAATTCGAAATATAATCTTAAAATTCAATTTTGTTTTACAAGAAAAATATTGAAAATAGGAATTTTTCCGCTCAATACACATATTTCTGTTTTAAAAATTAGTTCACTATTGAGCGAAAACAAGTTGGTATATTTTTCGTCCTCACCCTAAATGCTGAAAACTTTCTGCCTCTTTTTTCATTATTACGTAATAATTCCGTAAGAATTCAATAGAAATTTTCTATCAGGTAGATCACAATTACGAAATAATTCTGTTAAGGGCGTTGGATTAATATTCTATCCTAAAAATTCTATTTCCTCATTCTATTTGGCAAATATTATAGTTACATATTTTTTCGTTCTGTAACGCTATTCACTTTTTAATTCACAGCGATTTTAAAATAAAGTGTTTTAAAGGAATTGGAAACATTTTCGTAAAATCTCAAGAGAAATACTTCAAACT
>JAUESI010000028.1:27186-39168 GCA_032275145.1 Synergus laeviventris | reverse complement strand
TTGTAATGCTAATTCAAGCTAATATAATATTGATGATGATGATGATAATAATAATAATAATAATAATAATAATAATACTGGAGTTATTTCAGATAACCAGATCCACCTGTTTCACCGAAATTGACTGAACGGTTTCCAACTTGGTATCGTTTTTCTCTCGACGACATTTTATTTCTGTGATGCGCGCAGCGAGACAGAAGAGGCAGTGGACAATAATTAAAAATAATGTGACGCCAAAGCAAACACCTAACGTCATACCAGGCTTTTCCCAGTTAAGAATTGGATAAATATAACGATTTCCAAGTTTGTCGAGTCCCCCAGCGGCAAAATAAATCGCCGAGAATATCACATAGGATAGTGCAACAATTAGGCACCACCAGAAACTAATGATAAGAAAAGGAACTTTAACAACGCACAAATCTACAATCATTAAAATACTGTTGCAGGCATGTAGTAAAATGTTGAGGATATCTACAGCGTGAGTTTTGGGATCAAAAATGGCGCCCCAGTAAATAATGGTAACACAAATAGCTATGGAGGATGTGACGACGTAGAGGAACCAGTAAGTTCGTTCTAACATACTTAAATTTAAATTCACTGGGTCGAAATTTGCTAATTTTTGCAGCTTCCATCGACGAGAGACGATGAAGGCACCAAGGAATGATTGCGAAAGTCCTAAAATCAAATCCCAATTTGTGAGGTAGATAGGCCAGAGGTGGTTATTTCCATGAGGATCCTCACTACCAATTTCGAAAATTGAACAGGTGATAATTGAGGCCCAAGAGAGGAAAATGATCCATCGATAGATGATGTACCAGGGCTTTACATTTTCTTGAAACCTGCATTCTGAGAAAAGGCGGGCATGAGGTGGGTCAGTTTTTAGGCGAGACCACTTCCGAGACACTCGATACCAGAGTTTGTTCACCATTGCTCGCCGACCTGCAAATAAGAAAGATAATGAGATTAGGTGGTTATATTTGTAGATCAGAAATATTAAACAATTTCTGCAGAGTAAGGTTTTTTTGGTTTCCGTCATCCAGAAGAATTAGAGCCAGTAAGAAAGATTAATAAGATTAAATCCGAGGGATTGGTCACTCTTGAAATCTTGTGTACGATTGCTCATAAAATATTTTAAAATATTTTGAAATCACTCCGGACTACGCGCTTCGCGTACTTGCGCTCACTGTTAGCAACCTCTATCAAAGCTATACACTATTGTTTTAATTACAGTACCCTCCCACTTATTGCAATCGTCTGGGACTGAAATTTGCGTTAAGTGAGTTCCCCCACTACATTAATCGTCGTTCTTGACAGTGGAGTAAATAAGTAGGAAGTAGGAGAGAATATTCAGAGGTGTTGGGAGTGGGAGAAAAGCAAGTAAGGAAAGTTGCAATATCTGGTACTGCAATAAGTGGGAGGCTACTGTAATTCAGTTTTAAATGAAGAGGAGAACTAATTTATTTAAGGTTCTATCGACTTTAAGGAACACTTAACATATCGTCATCAGGACACTTTGCGCTCGGCTCTGTCTGACATAATAGATACAAGTAAATATAGTTGACAAGCTTGAGCAAGCCTACGACTTGCGATGTCTTCGTAACGCTTCGCGCTCTGAAGTATATGGTCACCGCGCTCCAGTTTCTGCATATATTTCTGTAGAATTAAAAAAAAGATCGTAAATTCAAATTTTGAGTCAAAAAACGCGACATACAGAGAAAATAATAATAAACTTAGCTATTGGTTTTAAAAAGATCTACAAATTCTCCCTTGACCATTTTTTGATAGGGCTTATAAGAGTAGTTTTCGCTTTAATAGTGAAAAATATTGTTAAAGAAATAAAAATTTTATTTCCCCACCAAAAAAACGTTAAATATGAGGAAACTATTACCAAAAAAATATATGATTAGAATTCAAAAGAATTACACATACAAAACAATACCGAGCGCGACAGCGCGAGGATTACCATAAGTGAGTTTGCAATCAAATATCGAAGCGCAAGTTTTCTCATTAGAATGTATTCCTTAAGGTCGATAGAAGTTTAAGTAAATTAGTTCTCTTCTTCATTTAAAACTAAAGTAATTAAAACAAGAGTGTATAGCAGCGATAGAGGTTGCTAAGAGAACGTCAGCGCGTAACCGGGAGCGCGAAGCGGGACGTGTGACGTGTGATGAGAATGTGCCTGTGAAGCGAAGAGATTTTTTAAATCGACTTTGAGTGATTTACAAAGTTTTTAAATAGAATTTTGAAGGTTTTCTTGGAATTTAAATAATTTAAATAGATTTTTGTAGATTGTAAAAGATTTCTTGTCATTTTTTAAAGGACTTCAAAAGATTTACAGGAATTAAAAATATTGTCCTTGAATTTGAGAGAATCAAAGAGATTTTTGGAAATTTTAAAAGTTTTATATGAAATTTTAAAGGTGGTGTAATTTTTAGAAATTTAAAAAAGTTTGTTGGAATTTTAAGAGATTTCGTTGAATATATCAGAAGATATTTTTAACGGATTTTATGATTTTTATAGAATGTTAAAAAATTAAAAATTTCAAAGGATTTCAAAAATATTTCAAGAGACTTCATGAAATTCAAATAATTCCAAGGAATTTCAAGTTTTTTATTTTAAGAATTATAAAATTTGCCATGAGGATTTGAGAGATTTTTAAGAAATTTAAAGGATTTTTTAAGTATTTGAAATTTTCTTGAAATTCCTTAAGTTCCACGAAAACTTTTAAAATACTTTTAAAAAATTCTTCAAGTAGGAAAATATTCATTTTAAATGAACAGAGACTTTATGAAATTCTAAGAAATAAAATAATTTCCTAAAAGAATTTTTGGGCACTTAGAAAAGTTTTTTTTTAAAGGAATGTAAAAGTTTTTCGTTGAATTTAAAGTATTTTAAGACATTTTTGAGGATTGCAAGAGATTTTGTTTAATTTTTTAAAGGACTCCAAAAGAACTTTTTTCGTGCATTTTGAGAAATTTAAGGAATTCCAAAATCGTTTTGGTTAAGGAATTTTAAAGGTTGTCGTGGTATTTCAAGATATGGCAAGATATTTTTAGAAATTTTAAGAGATATCAGAAGATTTTGTATGAGTTTTTAAATATCAAAAAATTGTTTATAGATTATAAAGGATTTTATGCAACTTTAAGATATTTCAGAAGGTTTTTTTTTAGCAATTATAAAAGTTTTCGAGGAGTATAAGGAATTTCAAAACATTGTTATGAATGATGAAGTAAATTTCAAGATATATGGATTGACATGTGTAATCTAATGGCTCTTATTTAGAGCGAGTGTTTATTAAAAAAAAAAAGTAACTTAGGATTTTAAAATGAGTCTGTAACTTTTAATTGTATGTTTACATCACTAGCTAATGTCTTGTTCTTTCACCTATGTTTTTCCGTTAGTGCTTCCGCGCGAATAATAGCGAGCAAGCGAATAATAAACCACAATTGTCCTCGTCAATAATTTGAATTCAAAATTGACACTGCGCGCGCAACTTCCGCTAGAATATATATTCCTTTTTCACTATTTTTTTTAGATCGAAAGAATTCCTGTTGCTAGATAAAAAAAAATGTGTTAAGTATTTTTCTTTCCAAACCGATTTTCATATTGTTATTCACTTATGGTACGTTGTGCAAAATTACAATTAATAATTTTCTGATTTCATCTATTGTATTAAATTACTTGTAATGACCCTTACTTTATCTATTGAAGAAAGTTTTATATTTGTACTTCACATATTTATTGAATTAAAGGGTGCTGGACTCAATTTTTTACATCAAAACTCGAATTCCTCATTTTAATAAAAAAATATTATAACTAGACATTTTTTCACTCTATAGTAAGATTATTTTTAAATTAAAGTTCCGTAAAGGGAATATCGATATAGTAAGAAAAAGACCTCTTCAAATTTTATAAAAGCTATTTAAAATAAATGCTTAGGAATTTCAAGATAAATACCTTAAAATTCAATAAAAAAACTTTTGAACTAAAAGTGATTGAAAAAATTAATTGTTCTTTAAAAACGCGATTTTAATAGAGTTCATGAAATTTTAACAGAAATACTTCAAATTCTTACTACAGTCTTTAAAAATCCTAAAAAAGAAACTTAAAATTCTTTACAATATTTTAAAGAGATATATATATACAGAGGGAGAGAGAGATAGAGGGGCGGTGGGGGGGTGAGAAAAGTTGAAATATTGTTACGTTCAGCATTTTACGAATGAAATGTAATTATTCTTGCAATGCAACTTGGAAAATATTAGTAAACTAAGTGTTATTGTATTTTTGAGCAAATACCATGTAAACTTACATGCGCAACATTGTCCGCAAAAGGACAATAATCGCTTGATTGGCGGAAGTCCTTTAAAAGAAAATACGACCATTTCTATTAGAGATTATGTGACTCACAAAATTCCGGAAGAATAACATGCAAGTTATCTTTTATTACATGTAATTTAGTGACTGTTGTGTTGACACAAAAGTTGGATCATGAGTTTGGCTTCGTTTATCGTCTGCTATTAACAGACAGAAAACAGCTGTTGCTTAAGCAATTCTGCCGTGCGCAATCGTCAAATGTGCGAAGCGGGAAATTTTAATTTTGTACTTCACTGAAATCAATGTTTCATAACATTAGGTACACGTATATTTTATAAACAAAATTAATCTACATTATTCATTCATTTATTTAAATCCTTATTTTCAGTTAATCTGACCATTTTAAATTAGTCGTATAAACTTACAGAAAATTTAAATTTCCGAAAATATAAATAAAAAATCTTATTTCTCCAAAACTTTTGTTTCAAATTATTCTTCAAAATTATTACTTACAATGTCCAGAATTTTTTTAAATCTCTATTCAAAGTTTTGTTTAAAATATCTCAAAAATTTTTATTTAAAATTCCTCTTAAATTTTTTTTAACTTTTTCTCCTATTCGTCGTTTTTGACAAAAATTCTGGGACAAATTTGAATAAGTTTTGTACAAAAATTTTGAACATGTTTAGAACAAAATTTTTTTTCTGTGTTTATTTCGAGGAATTTGAATTTTTGGGAATTATACATTTTTAGCAATTAGAATTTTCCGAGATTGGATAATTCGGGTATTTTACCATATATTTTCGAGAAATACAAATTTCGGGTATTTCGGTAATTTTCTATTGTCATTAATAAATATTTTTCATAATATTATTTTTATTCAGGAATTTGAAAATTCGAGTATTTTATATTTCCGGCAAATTGAAATTTCGAGAATTTGTAACTTTGATTTTTCTGTAAAAAGATGTTATTGCTTTAAATTATTTTATTTAGATGTCTTTTAACTTTTAAATGATATAGATTGCATGTCTGCATATATGCGTGCGTGGGTTATATGAAATTTACTAGCCCGTTAGGACCAATTGAGCTTTATCAGTCCACTTCAATCTTAAAGTTCGCGTTCTTCTATCGTGAATTCCATGAAAGGTTGCAAGTTGCAACAACCTTCTTTTACAATTTATTTTAAGTTACAGTATAAATTATCAAACAATATTAGACTTATAGTATTTATAATATTTATATGTTTGTTCCTCATTTCTTAAGCACTTTGCTTCTTCATTATAATGATGAAGTTGGAAATACATTAACGACTTTTTGAAAATATTAATTGTGCCAACGTTCTACCCAATTTTCTAGGCTTTGAATTTTGGTTATATTTGAAAACTTATAGTGTAAAAACGAAATTTAAAGTAATGATGACAAATTGATTGTACAATTTATTAGAATGTTATATTAGACATTTATACAATTAAAAAAATACTAATAATTATATCAATAAGTGACTGGGACTTGCAATACATTTTTGTCGATAGAATACTTTCATATGGTTGATCATGATCTGATGGAGGACCTGAACTAATTAACCTTCGTGGCCCTTGGCCGAGGTTCACACGACGCGCGATTCACGCATCACCTATTCATCCAATGTCGCGCCAATTAGCAATAACTCATTATAATTCTGTTTCCTTACAATTGCTTGATTTGAGATATCCCTTTGCAATTTTTTCCCTTTATTTATTTTTATGTCAAGGTTTATATCATTTAGGAGCGCTAATAATACCTTACAAGGTCTTCTATTTTCATAAGCCAATTTAATTATATACATATATATGGTATAACATATTATGCTATGCAGGCACATTCAGAGCTTCATTTTTAAAACGAGTTATGGGTTTTTAAATGATTTTAAATGTTTTCTTGGAATTTTCAATGATTTTGAAGTAGTATTAAATATTTTTCTGTCACTTTGAGGGATTCTGTCGAAATTTTAAGGTTTGTAAATTTTAAAAGATTTTAAGGGAATTGAAGAGATTTTTATATCTTTTAAAAGGTTTCTTGAAATTTTAGGTGGTTTCAAGAGATTTCGAGAGGTTTCTATAAAAATTTTGAAAGATTTTGACGAATATTAAGTGATTTTAGGGGATTTTAAGTAATCGGGGATCGAATTTTCAAGAATTTCAAGTGATTTAAAGTACTCGTATTTTCCTAGGGTTTTAAGAGATTCTTTTGAATTTTAAAGTTTATAGTGGAATTTTAAACAATTTAAAGATGTTTTAATGGTATTTAAGTGTTTTTAAAAGTTCTCATGAATTTTATGTTTCATGTGGTTTTGTAAATTTTTAAGGGATTTCAAGAGATTTCGTGTTATTATAAGGAAATTTCAAATATTTTTAAGATATTTAAAAGATGGGAAGTTTAAGTGATTTTAAGAGATATTTATGATTTCAAAAAGATTTTGTGAAATTTTAAATCTATCATGGAATTTTGTGCACATGTTTTAAAGCAAATTTTAATGGTTTTCAGCGATTTTGTGGAATTTTATTAAGGGACTGCAAAAACTTTTCATTGTTTCAAAATATTTTGTAGTATTTTAAGCCATTTTGGGAGGTTTCTATACGAAAGAATTGCATTGTCGAATAAAAAATTTCAGACACCTATATCAATAATATATCTGCGAAAAAACCAACATGTACTCAAATAATAACAATTTTTAAAAACATTTATTAGAATATGTTGTTTATATCTGCTCAATATCACCCAATTGTCTAGTACAGTTCAAACAAGTATAAAAATCTTACAGTTCTAATTAGCTTCACATTAACAATTAGTCTAATTGGGTCCAATGTGGACCCAATCAGTTCCCTAAAAAATTTTCAATGTTTTAAAAGATTTTTACAAATTTCAAGTTGATTTTAAATGGTTTTAAGAGATTTTTATGGTTTGCAAAAGATTCGTGAAATTTCAAAGGATGTCATAGAATTTGAAAGGGTATTAAGAAATTTTAATTTGATTGAATTGTAAGAAGTTTTTCGTGGAATTTTATTAAAGGATTAAAATTGCAGAGGTTTCATCATTTTAAAATGGTTTCGTAGAATTTTAAAGAATCTCAAGAAATTGAAAGTGTTTTCGTCCAATTGTAAAATAATGAATGGAATTTTAAGAATTTTAGGGAATTTTAAATGTTGTTTTTGAAATTTTTAGGAGTTTAGCAAGAGATTTTTATGATTTTTAAACAGCTTTGTCAAATTTTAAATGGTTTCATGGAATTCTACTCCCTTACAATTTTTTGTTGATTTAAGATATCCCTTTACAAATTTTTTTCATTCTTTATTCTTAACTAAAGTTTTATACACTTCAAGAGTGTTGAAAATACTATACCTTCCAAGGTCTCTTAATCATAAGCCAATTTAATTATATACGTAAATATATATATCAGAGCTTGATTTTTAAAACTGCAAACAACAAATAGTATATATGTAAATGAAAATATGTATAAATATGAAAATTCATTATTAACAATAATATCCCGAAATATATTTTAATTCAGTCAAGGTCAAGTTTTTGTCTGATTATTTAAACTTTATCTTACGATAAAATAATTATCTCTCTTCTGATAACCGATTAACGCGTGTACATATAAAATGTTTGTATATATTTCAATAGAAAAATTGTGTGACTCATTCTCACCGTATCATTTTCTACAAATTTTATATATCTGTTTTCAGAAAATTGTATGCCTACTCAAATTTCTGAAATGTGATTCATGAATTTTAGAATTTTTTTATCCAATACGATATATAAGTATATATGTCTTGTCATTTTACTTTTGAAATTTAATAGTTTCTCAGTTATCGCGGGTAAGGTAACACGTCTTATTTCTTTGTAGACACTTTTTAAGAAAATATGTTATGAAAATTATTAAATTCTAACATTCCTGCACTATAATAGTTCCTTAAATTAACACTTTTTCTTTAATTTTCATGCTTAATACTTCGACATGAATCTACCTATTAATAATACAAGGAAGTAAGGTAAAAACATGATAAAAATAGATAAAGGCAATTTATCATAATCAGGTTATATGTTCACGTTCGCGATTCTCTGTTTTCCTATAAATAATGCGCTACCGATTTTCCCGCGGTTTTAATGATTCAAGGCAATCTCATTTGTATTAATTAATCTACGATTGCACTCAAAAATATGAGAAATTTAATGCGGTATATGTATTTAAATGTATATTTTAAACCGGGGAATTTAATTTTTGCTTTATATGAAAATATATGGTATTTATTACTTCTATATATGTATATTGTATCAAATAAAAAAATAGATGAAGGCAATAATTATCATGCCTTCGCAATTGTTTCGATCATTAGAAGCAATTATTTTCGCGTCCTGTTTGATTTAAATAAACCGAGGATGTCGCTAATAATATTTTCATAAATATATAAATATTTTTCATAAAAGATGGAAATTTACGACATCCGATTTATTCGAATAAAGCACTTTACACTTTTTTTCACATATTTTCATTTTCCACATAAATATCATGCATAGAAATATAAATATCGACAATAGATTCAGATAGATTCAGAAAATAAATAAATAAATAAACAATGCATGTTTAATGATGCATTTTAAAGCAAGGATAGCACAAAAACACACCGAAATCCGAGGAATCTTGGTTCTGGGCCGGAATTATTGGTCCTTCCCCGACGCAGGTTGACACTAGATTGGCGTTTGGCGACAGTAGTTTCTTTCCTCAGGATGTATCTGCTCTGCTGCTGTCAGCTGATGTCTAGCAGTTACAACCGCAACACTGACGGTGTGTGCGACTATTGCTACCATATTGCTACTTTAGATATAGTCAGACAAGGAGTGATGGCAATAGTGGGACAAATTATATTATTATCGATGAAAGATTATAATAATAATCTATAACTTCTAAAGAGGCTGTTGCACTCGTCACCTTCGCCAGGGCCTAAAATGTGTGTGATTATAGTCTGAATTATACTTCGTGTAGTCCGAATTTCAAAGTGTGCAGTCCAAAATCAAAAAGTGTGTGCAGTGAGTTTCAAATTGTACAAATTTAAACAAAAAACCACATACAAGAAAAATTTTAGATTACAAGGTAAATATATATATATATATATATATATATATGTCAAGGCATTTTTGGATTTTTATTTTCAATAAAGTATTTTTATATAATATTAATCATTTATGGGACAACGATACAGTAGTAATTATAAAAGTTTTCTACGTCTAAACCAAACATCGGATAAAAATAGGAAATTCTCCAAATTTTCCACATTTAATTATTTATGTAGAAAATAAAAGATGGTTATATATATATTTAAAATTTAATTCTTGACAAACACGGGCATACTTATTTCTAAGAACTTTAAGCAGGTTTTTAATGAAAATTATTATTACAATACATTTTATGATTATATTTTTTTCATCATTTTTAACAAGTAGAGGATTTAAAGAGATTTTCAAAGATCCTCGAAAAGATCTCAAATAAGTTCAAAAGATTTCAAATGGAGTGAAGGGATTTCAACAAATGTCAGCAGATTTCAATAGATTTAACAGATTTAACAGATTTTAAAGAATTCAAAAACAATTTTTGTTTTTAAACTACTTCACAATCTTGAAACTTTTTTTAATTTTTTGAAATTCCTTAAAATCACATGAAATTTGTTGAAATCTTTTTACATGCTTGAATAACTCTGCCATTTCTTGAAAATTCTTAAATTTTTTATATTCTTTTAAATTCCATTGAAATTTTTTAATATCTTTAAAAATCCCTGGGACTAATTTAAAAATATTTTAAAATAAATAAAAATCTTGAAATTCTTTTGAATTTCTTTTAAATTCATTCGAATTCTTTTGAAATTATTTTTAAATTCTTTAACATATCACTTGAAAACTATTTAAATCGCTTTTTTTCTTGAAATCTTTTTTGAAAATCCTTAAATATTCTTAAATATCATTTTAAATCATTTGAAATACCTAAAAAAAACTTTAATTAACATACTCTAAAATCTTGAAACTCCCGTGAATTATAATGAAATGTTTTAAAAACTCCTTAAAACCACTACCTCTTTTTTATAATAGGATTTTTTGTCACAAAAGGAACTAGTTTTAATATTATAAGTAATGAATCCAGAATAGTTTTTTAATTTTGATGGGGTATTAACCAGTTTTTCCTACATGGGGTATTTACCAGTGAGAGTGTGACACTCCTTGTGGGGTCCTTTCCAATTTTCCAGATCAGCACCACATTAGAACTAGGGAAAGCTGGCCAGGATCCCATTAGGACCATTACAAAATTTCTGCACAGGTAGTATTTTAAAAGATTTTAAGGGATTTAAAAATAATTCAAAAAAGAACTTTTTTGGGAGAGGCGGGGGTACTAGAAGTGTGCAGTCCAAAACTTAAATCATTTTAGGCCCTAACCTTCGCATTCATGACTAGACGTAAAATGCATTTTAAAATCAAAATTAAGGAATTTGCCATCAGAGGTTTTTTCATGAAACTTAAATTTCACAAAATCTTTTATTAATTAAAATCACTTGAAATGCCGCCTCTCAGGTCTTGAAATTGCTTAAAATTTTGAAAACCATAAAAATCTCTTAAATTCCCTTAAAATCACCAAAACTTTGTTCAAATCTTTTCAAATGTCTAGAAGCCTCTTCTATACGGAATATTTTTTAAATCTTTTGAAACTCTTTAATATAATTCCACGACAAACTTTATTCGATAGTATATCCTTTAAAATGATTTAAATCACACTTAAAACACTTAAAATTCCATGCAATCCTTTTAAATTTGACAATAAATTTTAAACTAGATGTAAAGTTAATTGTATCAGCTTTTGTGCTCATAATGGACGACACAAGAAACCTTTTACTTTCTAACATCAGCCTTGAATTTTGATAATTTAAAGACAAATGAAAATAAAAATGTTCAAAATTACAAATAGCCATAATAATTCCTTACTTTTCAATTAAATCGATTCGTCTTGATACAAGAAATCTTTATTTTTCTTATATCAGCTTTAAATTTTGATTATTTGAGAACTTATAGTAGAAAAATAAGTTTTTGAAAATTACAATTAACCATAACTTTCTTATTTTTTAACAAAATGCATTAATCGCATTAATCTTTAGGTCAATCGAATCGTCTCAACAGAAGTAATCTTCCTTGTTTTACATCAGCTTTATTGAATTTGAATTATATATATTATATATTATATATATATATATACGCGTTTTGCAGTATTTCAGGATATCGTTAAAAAGCGTGACATACATACATACACGCGCATACACACACACATATGCACAGCCCTCCGGACAATTTTTCAGGACATCATATTAGATATATTTCTCTTGAAATATATTGAAAAAAACATTTCTTTTTTTAAACTGGATTTTTTCACCGCGCGCCACTATTGTAATGTTCCACATGTATGTATATATGTGGGTACGAACGAGATATATATGTAAATAGGTGTATTGGAGAAAGATAATAACAGAAGCTGACGTAAAGGAACGAAAGGTGAAAATCAAAAGAAAAATCAAAAGACAGTTGGGATAGAAGGCCCAGTCTGGCTGGTTGGCCAATTTTGGGTAGCACCCAGGACAAGTCCGTATTGGAAAGGG
>JAUESI010000028.1:0-27086 GCA_032275145.1 Synergus laeviventris | reverse complement strand
TGATTTACTACCTTTGAAGCTAGCGGGTTGACTTGGAGCTTCAAAGGTTCAAGATAACTCTAGACTAGAGCCTCGTTGAGTATCACTAAAATTGAGACTTCTTTAATTAAACAGAGTAATCTACAGATTTCGCCTTTTTTGGAGTTTATACATATTTTTTTGAAAACTTTGCAACAGAGCCTTAAATATAAAAAAAATTTCAAATATACTTTTTTTCGAAATCCCTTAAAAGTGAAAATATTTTTAAATCTCTTAAAATCCCTCGATATCGTTACTAAAATCACTTGAAACATATATCTTAAAATATTGTGAAATATCTGTTTAAAACTTTTTTTTAATTCTTCAAAATCCCTGCAATATTTTCAAAATCCTACGAAATAAAAGCATAAAATCAAGAAACTTTGAATAATAATTTTATTTAAAGTGAATTTAAGAAATCCTCAACACTTTTATACAATTTGAAGCCTTTTCTAAGATAAAGTCGATTTAGATTTGAGTTTTTATTAAATTTTTAATTACTTTTAGTGTTGATCAGTGGGCTGAGACCCTTGGACGCGAAATTTGGGAAATGGCGAATGATGTAGCAGAACCGGATGTATTAAAAGCTGTGAGTTTACGAATTTGTTTGACATATTTTCATTATGTTTAATGTATTATTAACGGTATAACTGTAAAGTTTACAATTTTTTGGTGACGATAGTACAAAGTAACGTACTTTGCTGAACGTTACTTTATACCAATTTTAAATACGTTTACAGCGTTACAAAACAATGAATACGAAGGTGGTCCCCAAGTCTGGAGATGAACTGATTGATGTAATAAGAGACAGTGTCGGGCGGATGTTGCATCGGAAGATGGATGCAGTTCGCTGCATTTTAAATGCGGCTGAGAAGGAATCTGAGACTTATGAACCGCCTGAATCATACGATGGAATGTCCTATATGAGTGGAAAATTTAGTAATGTACCCGGAGAAAATGCAGTCTTGCCTGGAAATTTGCGAAACATCACATATAGGTAAATTCTTTTTTTTTGTATGCACATATACATACATATAAAGGAACGTCAATCTTATTGTAGAATTTTAAGGAATTTCAAAAAACTGTTAGAATTCTTAAGAGATTTTTACGAATTTTAACGGATTTCAGAAGATTTTTGTGGCTTTTAAAATATTTTAAGATTTCCAAGTTTATAATAGGTGAATTCTATTGAGGGATTTTAAATGATTTTGTGGAATCTAATTAATAATTTTTAGGGATCTCAGGAGGAATTTATTCAATTTTAAGAGATTTTTTTATTTTAAAAATATTTCAAGGAATTTCTTTAAAATAGAGAAATTCTCTAAAAAAAATATGAGGGGTTGATCACTTGAATTTTCCGTGCAAACCAGATTTCAAAATATTTTAAGAATTAAAGGATCTTAAATTCATTTAAAGAACTTTTCAATTTCCTAAAAATTCAATTTTAATGTCATTTATGGTATTTTTTAAAATAAATTTTAAGGAATTTTACAGAATTTGTGTAATTTTAAGTCATTCTAAAACATGTCTAGGGATTTCAAGATATTATGTGAAACTTTTAGATGTCAAAAGATCTTTTTAAATTAACTTTAAGAAATTTAAAAAGTTTTGTCGAGTTTTAACCGACCGAATGGAATTTCAAGGAGTTTCGTGTAATTTTCACATATAAAAAAAATTTTGTATAAATTTTAAAGGTTTTTCGTAAAATTAAAGAAATTTTTAGGGATTTAAAAAGTTTTTGTTTAGGAAATTTGAATTTTGTAATCGAATTTAAGGTATTTTTTCAGAAAATTAAATATTTCACTTGATATTCTTTAAATTACACGAAAACTTTTTAAATTTCCTTAAAAAACTTTATAAATTACTGAACATTCATTTTTAACAGAGTTTTTTGGAATTTTAAGTGTTTTTATAGAATTTTAAGAAGGTTTTTGAAAAGTTTATTTTCAGAATTTTATAGGTTTTCATGGAATCTTTAAGCGATACCAAAAGATTGCTAGGAATTAAAATTTCTATGACTTTTAAATGATCTTGTTTAATATTTAGATGCCAAAAGACTTTTTTAAATGATCTAAAGGGATTTTATGGAATTTTATCAAAAATTTTTTTCTAGGATGAAGTATGTCATGTAATTTTTGTGATTTAAAAATATTTCTAGGAAATTTTAAAGATTGCATAAAATATTAAGTTACAAAAAGATTTTTTAAATGAATATTGAAGTATTTTATGGAATTTTGAAAGCACTCAAATGATTACAAGAAATTTCAGATTTCAAAAGATTTCAAAATATTTGAAGAGAGATTCATTGAACACCAGATTTAAAGATTGGTTAACCCCTCGAAAAAATATGAAATCAGATTAGATAATTGTAGAATACTATTTATTTACAATTTCTAAAATTCTCTAGCTTAAAAAAAATTCAATTTACAGGAATATGACTTTAACGCCAGACTCTCATTTTTACAATATTCCCGTGAACGTGAATTATTCGTCTGTTCAAGTACCAACAAATGTTTACGATTTGTCACCAAATGTAGCAGAAGCCATTAGTTGGTCGGAAAAATTGGACGAAACATTCACACAGAATTACAGGTTCGACCAAGAGTTTTGTTTCTGATTTGTTTCATTGTTTAAAGTTTTTTTTATAACTCATGAATGATTTCAGCTTTTTTTTATACTTATGAAGCGAGGATAAATTTCTTCTGTCTACTCCCTAGAGAGTAAAAAGTATTTTTTACTTTTCCATTAAATTAGACTAAAAAGTAGAATTTAAGCCCCGCTTTACCCGCATGAAAATTGGCTGAAATCGTGCATTTCTTATAAAAAATATAGTGTGTGCCATGGGATAGAGGGACTTCTTATAGACGTGTATGTTTTCTGTACTCGCCGAAAAATTCCCCTTCTCCTCCTTGGTGCATAATATACTATTGTAAGTCACTTAAAATTGTATAAATTTGAAACAGATCTGATCCTGCATTGTCATGGCAGTATTTTGGATCTACTACAGGGATGCTGAGACAGTATCCAGCAATGAGATGGAAAACTAAAAAGCTTAAGGACAGTAGAGAAGGTTTAGGGGTAGATCCATATGACTGCAGAATTCGAAGTTGGTTTATCGAAGCTGCTACTTGCAGTAAAGATATGATTATTTTGGTTGACAACAGTGGAAGTATGACAGGAATAGGAAAATCGATTGGTAACTTTTTTAAGCTTTTCTTAATTTTTCAGGAAATCTAAAGCTATCAATTTTATCTGTGTACTTGCCACACTAATATTGAACTGTCCCAACAAAAGCCATTTTAACAATTTTCAAGAGATTCTTCAGAAATTCAAAAAATTTCTTAAAATTTCAAGGGATTACGCAATATTTTGTGGATTCTTAAAGGAATTGATGCGATTTTAAGAGATTTTTAGGAGCGTTGAGGAATTTCACAAATTTGAAGGGATTTCCCAAGGTTTCATGAAATTTTAAAAGAATTTCAGGAAATTTTGTGGATTTTAAAAGAAATCCATGCAATTGTAAATGATTTGTATAGGAATTTTAAGCAATTTCCAAAGTTTTCGTGAAATTCTAGTAGATTTCAAAAGGTTTCTTGGAGTTTGAAAGGTAAATAATAGAGGTCAAAATGAAAAATTTTTCATTAGGTTAAGACGACCAGGGTGCTTCAGAATTCTATATTTTATCAATGTGAAACTTTGACATTATTGATGTGAAAGTTTCCGCTCTTTTTAAATCCGCAGTTAAAAATAGGGGTTACCATTTTAAAAAATCGTCTTGACTTTCAAATCACCTTGAACATTGACATCTCAATGTCTCCCTATGTTCTGTACAATTTTTGTCCGAACAATAATATTTTTGTAGATTTTAGGGAATCTTCACGAATTGGAAGAGATTATTTTGACTTTTATAATATATCTTGAATGTCCTAGAATTACTTAGATCGTCGAAGAATTTCTATCTTATTAACTTATTAATTTTCATATTTTAAACATGCATAATAATTTTATAACTACAATATTTTGTACATACATATTATTCTAATTATACCATTAACAATTATAACACTGAAAAATCCGCATCTATATAGGGACGCGATCCCGTGCGCATCGTCTTACGAGTTATACAATAAAATCTAATATCTTCAATTTTCTCATTTATCTTTCGTCTATCCACCTCTGCCTTTTAAAATATCTTCGTCAGTCATCTATGCATCTCCATCTCTATCTCTGTCAATATCTTTTTTTCAGTATTTTATTACTTTTTTAAAAGGAAATCATTGAACAGAAATGAGATAGACAAGGATGGATTTCATTAGAAAAGAGTTAAGCCAAGACAGAGAGTAAGGCATTGAAAAATATACCATAGGTTCAGAAATAGGCTGGGATAGAAATCAGGGAATTGAAACAGATAGGAGTGAATATTTATTGATACGGAGATAGAAAGGCATAGACGAGTATAGGCGAGAGATAGAAAGGTACAAAGAGATAGGATAGGTATTGAAAGAGAGAGGAGTGAACTGAAATTGATAAGGAGATAGAAAGGTATATATACGAGAATAGGCGAGACATTGGATGAAATAAAAAACTGGAGATTGGAAAAGGTAAGGAGCAAATTGTGATTGAGAAGGAGATAGAAAGAGATAAAGAATATAGAGATAGAAAGGAATATAGGAGTGCAGGGGATTGTAAGAAATAGGAGCGAATTGAGATTGACAACGAGAGAGAAATAGGCGAGAGATTGAAAGGAATAGAGAAGTGTACCATAGATTCAAAGAGGTATAGGTTAGGATAGACAATAGATAGAAAGTGATAGAAAAGAGGGGATTCAAAGAGATATGTGTGGATGAGAATTGATATGGAGACAGAAGGAGATAGAAAGGGATACGATTTACCATATATTTTATCTCTTTTCTTACAGCATAGGGCAATGTACCTACATACTATACATCAGATTTTCGAGAGATTTCGTTGCACCACTTATATGTATGTGACGTGCGCCGAAGAAAGGGGGCTTACTCTAAAAAAATCAAAATCGATGTTTTGTACACCTTTTGATAGTTTTTGAGTTACTCTGTTTTTTTTTTAATGAAACCATCGAAAACATTTTCCGAGCGTTATTATTACACATGTTATCTTAATTTTTTAAGCAAGAAGAACAGTGACAGCCATCCTGGAGACCCTTTCCAACAATGACTTCGTGCAAATAATGAATTTTTCCGACACAACGCAGGAAATAGTCTCTTGCTTCAAGGACAAACTAATTCAAGCAACACCAGAAAATCTGAAGAAGTTCAATGACCATATGGCGCAGATGAAACCGGAAGGAATAGCGAATATAACGGAAGCCTTTATCAAAGCGTTCTCTCTCCTAAAGAACTATAGAGAGACGCGCGGTTGTGGACCCCAGACTCCCTGCAATCAATTAATTATGCTCGTCACAGACGGAATCGCTAGTAATATTACCGAGGTATTATACTATAATAATGGCAATGCTATCAAGTGGATAATATTCTGATAAAGATCAGATAAGATAAAACATAAATCCTTAAAATCTGTTGAAATCATTTAAAATTCCAAAAATATCTGCTCAAATGCATAAAAATCCTACGAAATCTCATGGAATTATGAAAAAAGTTTTGAAAATCTTAATAAATTTCGCAAAATCCTTTTAAATTCTTTGAAATTATTCAAATTCTTATGAAACCTCATTAAATCCGATATAGTTTAAATCTCTTAAAAGAGTACCTAAAATTCCATACAATATAATACTTAAATCCTTTAAAATCACTCAAAATTCAATGAAATTTCGTAAAATCTATTAAAACTACTTAAAATCCAACAAAATATCGTCCAATTTCATTTAATTATTTAAAATGCCTGTAAAATATTATTTATAAAATTCTATGAAGTCTCTCTCTAGCAGAAGTTCCTAAGATTACTTAAAATTCCTCAAATTACTTAAAATCCCATGAAATCTCATCTCTTTTTAAATTCTTTAAAATTCCACCAAATCTCATTGAATTTCTTAAAATAACTGAAAATCACTATAAATTTCCCAAAATTCCTTGAAATAAAGTATGAAATCTGGTGAAATACTTTAACGTATTCTCTGTCCTAATACAACCTTTCTGCAACTCGTTTTGACAACGGCAATAATGACTGAAGATATTATAGGTGTCAAATTCAGCACATTAATACAATTCGTGCAGTTTCCAAAAAACCAGATCTATCGCATGGTCCATAACTGAATAAAAATAATAATTGTATGAACATAGACTCCAGAGCCCTAACTCTCTGTTTATAAAACATTTATTAGTTTTTTGTGCTCTTAGGTGTTTCAAACTTGGAATTGGCAAGAAAATGGTACGGAAATTCCGGTGAGGGTTTTCACATATCTGTTGGGCAAGGAAGTGACAAAGGTACGGGAAATACAGTGGATGGCGTGTTTGAATAGAGGATATTATGTCCATGTTCATAATCAAGAAGAAGCGCGAGAGCAAGTCTTAAAATACATTCCGGTTGTAGCCAGACCCTTGGTACTACAAGGAGTGGAACATCCGGTAAGATGGACTCACGCTTATGCAGATATTACGGTAAGATTTCGCGTGTTACTACAATTTTATTGTCTGGACCGCTCCAAAGATTTTTTTACAGAGATTATGTTGTTAAGAGTAATTTTTCGAGGCGAAACTGTTAAAAATTTATTACCATATATGGATCGTGATGGAGATTATGCATTACAAATTCCGAGGTAAAAATGAAAGTCACGTTAAGATTCAACATTACTCTAAATTAGGTCCACTTAGGACTTGCGTTTCTTACAGTACCAAAAATCTTTCAAAGTAGTCCCACAAAATATAGAATATAAGTGCCAAAAAGAGTTCTAGAAAAAAGAGTACCAAACAAGTCTCAGAAAATAGACAATAAGTACTAAAACAATTTCAAAATATAAGATAATAAGTAAAAAGAACTTTTTTGGGACTTCTCAGCGGGCACGAAATTTGAAAAAATGTTTTCAAGACGTGAAACTTTAAAAACTTTGTTATAAAGGTCCAAAACAGCATCCTAAGAACTCCATTGTTGCAAATATATCATAGAGACGTCTTTCAGCACGTACGTCCTAAAAACACGTCTTCGGACAGTCGTGTCCGAATATATGTTATGTTCTGAGTTTAACGAATTTTTAAAAACTTTTTTCGTACTTGTTTTCCATGTTTTTTTAAACTTTTTTGGGACATTTTTAAAGACATTTTTGGTACTTCTCATGCTCTTTTTTGGAATAAATTCTCTACTTAGGTTCCATTTTTTGCAACGCTTTTGGTACTTTTCTGTACTTATGTCCTATTTTTCAGGATATTTTTGGGAAAAATTTAATAAAAGTCCCCTAGAACTCCTAAACAAGGGAATGTAAATGTCAGAAAAATTCTAGCAAAGGCATAAAAATAAGACATAAATTCAAAAAAGTTTAGAAAAGGACCTTATTATATATTTTGTAACTTATGTTCTATATGTTCTATATTTTTAAGACTTTTATGGAATTCTTTAAATACTTATGTTCTGTTTCGTAAGAGTTTTTTAATGGAAATTTTTGGTAGTCAATTCTATTTAAAAAATTTGTTAGGAATTTTTGTTATACTTGCGTCCTGTTTTGGATAATTTTTTGGTACCTATTTGGAACTTTTCTGGTACACTCTAAAATTGTGTTAAACTACCAACCATTTTTAACAGTGCCGATGAGATCCTACTTTAATAGAATCTTTGGATTGACCCCTTTAAGTTGCATTTTCATCTTCATCATAATTATATAGTTCAATATTCTTTAATGGTGTTTTAATCGTTAATGATGTATATTTTAACAATCTCTAACAAGGAAACCCTCGTAACTTGAAATCACCAATTTTAAAGGTTTTTTTGAATATGTTGTTATAAAAAATATGTTTTTTATAACGAATAAATATAAAAGACAATTTTTCCGCAATTATATCATAGGGGTGAGATAAAGTCACCCTCAGAAATGGATTATCGACTGTATGGTAATTTAATATATTTTTCAACGAAAAAAAAGTGGAAAATATTCCAATTCTCTATATTTAAAGATAGAGATGAAACCCAACATTTTCAAAATTACAAAGAACCATAACTTTACTTCTTACGTTTCAATCCAATGCATTAATCATATAGGTCAATCGATTCTTTTCAACACAAGGAACCTTTTTTCTTTTTACGTCAGCTTTGAATTTTGATTATTTGAGAATTTATAGTCGAAAAATTAAATTTACTTAAATTTACTTAAATTTGATATACTTAATAAGTATATCAAATTGCATATATTTATCTGCACACGTGCTTGAGATATTGCTCACACACATACACGCATCTGGACAATTTTTCAGGACATCATATTAAATATATTCCCCTGAAAATATATTGAGAAAAACCTTTTATTGGAAACTGGATATTGTCACCACTGCGAAGTTTCCTCTATGAGGATGCAAAATTATAGAAATCGGTGATTTTGGGTGGGGGGGGGCGTTTCCTTGAAAATATTCTTATTTGAATAAGAGTGAAGGTGGACAATGGACATAATGAAATAGAGAAAGGCGGCGCTATTTTTTTTAAAATGTTACTCTTTCGGGTCTTAAATGAGAACATTCCATCAGAATCCAGCACTTTCCCAATGGCTCTGGTGGGTAATGTCGCAGGATGATCAAAAAACCCGACTTGAGAAACATCTGAAAGGAAAAAGCCTGGGTGTGAGGGTTAACGAAGATGCCATCTACATTAAACAGGTCTAAAATACCCCTCTGACCCCGTTTTTCTGTATTTTCTTTACAATTTCGCTCTTCTCTTTTCTTTATTTTTTTTTTTGTTTAAGTTGTAGATCCTGTAAAAACATCCCAATCAAAAATGTGTAACCAACGAAAGAAATCAATGTTAGAAAAATTTTTAGCAAATTTAATATAATGTATATGCAAATGACTTCATGTACATCCTGTATGGAAAATGATCAGGGAGCTCGTTAGGTCCAGGTTAGCCCAACTAAATGCTATTGTGGCGCTAATTACACAGATTAATGTGGTGCTAATTAATATTGTGACGTATTGAAGGGCTTAGAATAGGAAAAACTAATTAGGCTCGAATGAGACCGACAAAAAGGTAATTTGGCGCTAATTAGGTGGACTCATGCTGTGCTAATTACCTTGATTAGGTGGACTAGATTTGAATTTAAGTTTGTCCCAAAGTAGTACAGCAGACCGAGTTCTGGAACACTTACCGAACGAGTAAAACTGAGTCCGTAATTTATTTCAGCCGGTAAAGTGTATTCCTGACATGTCAGTTTAATTCGTCGCCGAGAGATGGCGCCACTCATCGGTAATGCAGATTTCTGACATGTGTTGTCCTCATGTCGGTGATAGATGGTGTAACTATCGCTCATTTAAAAAATTTTCCGCTTTTTTTGCTACAGGTATGTATACTACTTCAGTTTATTTTTCTAAAATATATATTCTATGTAACTGTTTGAATTTTTGCTCCATTGGATAAACCCGTTGAACTACAGCACACAGCACTTGTGGTTAATTGATTGATTCCAGGGTGCCTTTGAACAGTGATTAATATCATATCTTATCATTGCACACCAATTATGAGCCTCAATTAGTGCTACCAGAATTTGTTCTTATTTGAAGTGCATTGTTGTAATCATAATGGTAAGTAAAAAGTAACTATTTATTTAAAATAATATAAACTAACTGATGCAAGTTCAGTTACGGTCTTACTCTTACTTGCACCTTTTTGAATCTAGGTGCTCTTTGAGTGGTGGTCAACGGTCTCGCTTTTCAGACTGCCTGCTCTCAGAAAGTTTCGGTACATCTCGACCCTTCCTTCTTCTCCTAAGTTTTGAGGGTATCCTCATTCACCTCTCGCTAATTCCTTCAATTTCACATATTCCGGACACTCTTATTGTTTTCATAGCTCTAGGTACACACCCGAGTTAGGGAAAATTACGGTCGTCCTGGGCCCGCTATAAACGAAAGAATTTACAGGGGCTCGGACTCGACAAATTGTAAACGCTAATTCTCCAAGAAATCCTAAACGACTTGGAAATATTGCTACAACTTCGGCCATATCACAGTTTGACGCCTCGTCAAAAGTTTTATTGCACTCCGCACATCCACCATCTTTCCGAAATTACACTTTTTTTTTTCTTTTATTCTTCGATTCTCAATTGGTACCACATGTCGATTTGCCCAAGCACTTACTCCATCGATGGTCAAACAAGCATGAAATGTTTCGAGTTCCGCGTATTGCCACGGCACCGCTGCCTAAATCCACGTAGCTTGCCAACGGATGATCATCCAGTAGAGCCTCTTTGATGTATTTCTCGTGTGTGTTCCCGAAAAATTCTCAGCTTTCTTACTACCAGAGGTCGTACACACGACATTCGGTGATCCGGTATCATTCATTTTTTCACAATGTTTCCCGCAATCTCGTGCAAAATGTCCCGTTCCACCGCACTTAAAACATTTTCTGGTTTTTAACTTCAGACAATCGCGTCTGAAATGTCCGCTCTCCCTGCATGAATAGCAATTCAATCTATCAGGATCACTCTCTCTTTTCTCATTTTTCCTGGAATCGTCACATCTCATTGGTGGATTATCCCGTATGTGAAGGCTTTCAGCCTTTAAATCCGACAGACGATCATGAGGCTCTGAGGAAATCGCGATACCTGTCTTTATTTAACCCATTGAAAATCGATTCCTTCGTTTCCTCGCTGTCCATATTTTCCTCATTGCAACGAGTGAGTTTTTCGTAGAAGTATTCCACGATACTCTGGTTCGGTTTCTATTATTAGTTTTGAGACGTATAAAAGCGTACGCTTTTTCCACATGTTACGTCCCTTCCCCACTACTAAGGGGATCGTAACAGGTTCAGTCACGGTGTTACACATACATGTACCTCTTCGAGCCTAGGTGATCTTCAAGTCGCGGTCGACGGTCTTACTTTTCAAACTGATAACTCTAAGGAAATTTCTATACCTCTGGACCCTTCCCTCTTCTCCTAAGTTTTGAGGGTATTCTCATTCCCATCTCGCCAATTCTCTCAATTGCAGATACTTCGAACATTTTTATTGTTTCATTACCTCGAGGTACCCACCCGAGTCTTAACAGGGAAAATTACGGTCTTCCTTCGCTATAAAGGCAGGAATTGAAAAAGGGTCGACCCCGACAAATTCTAAATACTAATCCTCCAATAAAACCCAATCGAATTATCCCTATAATCAAAGTTTATAGCTACGTCCTTCGCTTAAAGATTATTTTCGAAAAAGCTCAGAAATATTACTGTAGCAATATTTTTAACGGTTGTTAGTAAGATTGGAAATAATGGTAGGTAAAAAGGGAAAGGCTAAAGGTCTATTGAGTTTTTGGGGAAATCTCGGGACTCAAGAATACCGCGTGGTCTTTTTATTACTTGTTGGAGAAAACCAAAGGGTAATAGACTAACAATGGGGAAGTCCTGATATGTCCTAGAGAAGGCTATGTGAACTCTTCTGAATCGAGAGAAGATCTTTGGACGCCACTGGCACTGAGCAAGCATCTCGTTGTAGATTGAGATGTGTGCGCGTAATTATTGTAAACCTTATCCGTGTTGCCCTTGTTTAAGTATTGTTGAATAAAGTTAAGTTACTATAACAGAAAATCCTGACGTGTTTGAAGTTTACTAACAATGTTTTAAAAGTAAATCAGAATCTAAAAATGCCCACATTACTACAATTTGATAAACAATATTAGTCGCGGGTAAATTTCAACAAAAATTGCAAAACCTTACAGAATTGTAGGGATGACAGAGAGGTTGCAAGAATAAGTCGTTGACAGGGTAGTACATTGGAATATAAATTATTCTAAAGCACATTCTTTAGTATATGCTTAAATTTAAAGCAAATACTTTAGTGTATATGCTTTAGATGTAAGAACTTCATGATGTGAATGAGCACAAAGACGTAAACATTAAACATCCACGAGCAACAAACGCTGGACACCATCAGTTTAATTGGTAAAAATATTTAAGGAAGATAGTGCTCTAGTTAAATGGGTTTAACCAATCGAGCAAAAATTCAAACAGTTACCTAGAATATATATTTTAGAAAAATATACTGAAGTAGTATACATACCTGTAGCAAAAAAAGCGGAAAATTTTTTAAATGAGCGATAGTTATACCATCTATCGCCGACATGAGGACAACACATGTCAGAAATCTGCATTACCGATAAGTGGCGCCATCTCTCGGCATCTCTCGCTTTGCTCTACTACTTCCCGACATTTTTCATATGGGATTTGTAAAGAAAAATGTCTACCTTTGTGTATTAAAATGAATGCATTCACTAGTGTCATTTTTAATGTACATTTATTAACTTTAATATATGAACGTATAGCTTTTCATATGAAGAACATTTTATATATATTTAAAAATTACTTATGAAAATTTGAAACCTCTTTTTAATTCTTCTGAAATTCCTCAAAATCACTTAAATCTCTTGAAATCATTCAAGATGTCTTGATCTTTGAAATTTTCTGATATCCCTTAGAATTTTTTTTAAATCCTTCGAAAATCTTTAGTTTCATTTAAAATCCCTTAATATACTTGAAACTATTTAAAAATAATTGAATATTTTGGAACTCTTTGAAATTCTTTAAAAAATCCTTACAAATTTCTTAACATCATTTGAAAAATCGCATGAAACCTCTTTAAAAAAAAAACCTACTAAAACTCGTGAACATTCTATGATATTTCTTATACTCGTAATCTT
Organism: Synergus laeviventris; assembly: GCA_032275145.1. Taxonomy (NCBI): domain Eukaryota; kingdom Metazoa; phylum Arthropoda; class Insecta; order Hymenoptera; family Cynipidae; genus Synergus; species Synergus laeviventris. Next base: position 14,262 of record JAUESI010000028.1, on the reverse strand, counting down.
TTGAAATTATTTGAAATACCTTAAAATTCCTAACAATACTTTTGAAGACGATGAAAATTCCACAAAATCTATTAAAATCTTTTAAAATCTCTTAATATTCCATGTGATATTTTGAGGTTCCTTAAAATTCCCAAAAAATCAAGAAATTTCTTAGTCTTTTAAAATTCATTAAAAAACATCTAAATTCATAAGAATCCCATAAAATCTTTAAAAATTCCTTATAGTATTTTGAAGTTCCTTAAAAGTCGAACAAAACACTTTGAAGCTCCTTAAAACTCTTCAGATTAAAAAAAACTGTTCAAATCCCTTGTTATGCCTTAAAATTTCTATAAAAATACCACAAAATCTTTCTAATTCCCTTGAAATCTTTTAAAATTAGAGAAACTTGTAAAAAATTTGTTTAAATTTTTAAAATAAATCCCTTGAAATCCCACATAATTCTATGTTTTTAAAAATCTTTTAAAATTAATTAAATATCTTAGAATTTCTATAAATGCCATGAAATTTTGTTCTTCAATCCCTTGAAATCCTTTCAAATTTCTCAAAGTTCATGAAAAATCTATAAAATCTTTTAAAATCCTATGTAGTACCTTGAAATTCTTAAAAAATCGAATAAAACCTTTTGAGTTCCCTTAAAGTCTTTTCAAATTTCAAAAAAATATGTTAACCTGCCTGACAATTATATGAATTTTAAAAAAGCTTAGAACTGCTACTACTAAATCTCCTGAAATATTTTAATATCCTTTAAAAAAAGAGATCCAATATATAAGCGAATTGATAATACTGGCTGCATCCGGTATGATATAATCTCTTTTTTATGATAGGAATGTGTTTGAAGTCAAATATTATACACACAGATTATATTTAAAATTTGATACAGATTTTTCTAATAGTGAATGGTTGAATGCATGCCTGCCAAATTCCAATCCATCACAATGTAACAACTTTTATTTGAATGAAAAAAGATACGAAATCTCCTGGAAGATAATTTGGCCCCTATTATCTTTTTTCTTCAAAAATATTTTAATCTTATTCAAAGGCCATTATAATGTACTGCAGCTTAATAACCTTTGGTTGCAGTATAAAGGACTAGATTTCTTTTTTCGAAGTAAAGGCCTTCTTATGTGCAAGCATTTGTAGAATTAGTTGCAGACTGTGTTATATATTTATACGGCTGATAGGGATCTTTCTGAAACCGAATATTTTCTGATAAAGATAAACTGAAGAGTCATTCGGTAAATAATATTGAGATTATATCCCTTATCGGCCTTAAAAAATACCCGAGTAGATTTTGCACTTTTTTAAAGGAAATTTTACCCTGTGGAATTATCCTGCACGATTATAAGTTATCGTCATCTATTAGTCTTATTATTAATACATTACTTTTATGTATTCATTAGATTAAAATAATTTCTACTTGTATAAACGGTGAGGAACTATTTAATGTGCATTTTTGGGCTCGTTTACTCCTGAAAGTAACTAGTTACCGTTACAGTTACTTTTTTACGAAAGTTACATGTTATCGATATAAGAAATTGCCTATAATCGTATTTTAATATTATCAGAACTTTATAGAGTAAAGATATATTTAATAGTAATATAAAAAATAAATAAAATACTTAAATTGGTATTCCAAACTTAAAGTAATGCAATAAGACGGAGGTATTGTTGATAATGAAATAGTGTATTGAAGAGTGTTCCGAAAATTTTCCATATTTTAATTATTATTTATGAAAAGATAAAATATACAGTGGAAATTTAACTAATATGTATATTGTTGACAAACACGTATATTTCTATTAAATTTGAACAGCTTTTCACGAAAATTATTATTAAACTACATTGTACGATTTCCTTTTTTTTCGTAATTTTTAAAACTAGAGATTTAATGAGATTTAAAAAGATTACAAGAACATCTTAATGAATTGCCGAAGAGTTGACAAGGTTTTAAGGGATTTCAGCAAATTTCAACAGACTTTAAAAGATTTACAAGATTTTAAAGGATCTTTATGTTTTTAAATTATATACTTCAAGATCTTCAAAACTTTCTGAATTTTTCGGAATTTCTAAAAATCTTTTGAAATTTTTTAATATTATTTAAAGTCTTTCGAAATACTTACTACTATTTTTAAATTAATTCAAAATCTTGAAACTCATTCAATAAAAACTTAATATCTTTGAAATATTGTGAAATTTCTTAAAATCACTTGAAATCTTGTGAAATTCCTTAAAAACACTTGAAATCTTTTTAAAATCCTTTAAAATTAATTTATATTGTTTAAAATCCTTCAAAATACCTAAAAAAAATCTTTTTTAATTACGTTAAAAATCTCGATACAACCTCCCTGAAGTCTTTTTAAATTCTTTCAAAATTCCTGGAAACTACTTGAAATCTTTTGAAATCGCTTTTAATTCCTTAAAATCAGTTGTGAAAAGCTATTTTCGATATAATTATTAACTCTTTTTTATAATGGGATTTTTTTTAATTTACTAGAGAAGAAATAAAATATTACAAGTAATGAATCTAGAATAGTGTTTTCAATATTGATGGAGTTCTTTTCAAATTTCCAAATAAGGAACAGACTAGACCTATATAGGGCAAACTGACGGGGGCCCAACCATAATCCCATAAAAATGTCTACATGTGTACTGTTCTACAATTTTATTATTATTTTATAATTATTTTATTCTTTATATTGACCTTATAATTTTTGTTTGGTTACAATTTCTAAAAAAAGTAACTATTATCCGTAACTTGTTATATATATAAATATTGTGGATGTGGCTTCGATTTTTTTTTTATTATAGTTCCTTACCGTTTTTAACTGACTTTGTCTATTTAATTTTGATTTTGAATTTCTGTGCCAAGTAGCTCGACTCAAAAGAAGATGTGCGATCAGATCCATCAGTTTTGAACACAACATTATACCAGGAATACAGTCTGCTTTTATCGGTCAGCATTCCTGTATTTGACCTGAAAGGAAACAGAAACAACCGTACGAGAAAAGCAAATCTTCTTGGCGTTGCTGGGACAGATGTACCAATTGAGGAAATAAGAAAACTGACATTACCGTTCAAACTTGGTGTCAATGGTTATGTTTTCATCGTTTCAAACAATGGATATGTAATTCTGCATCCTGATTTGCGGCCTGTTTCTAAGGGAGTTCTTAAACTTAACTACAACAGTGTTGATCTAACGGAAGTGGAGATTCTGGATGATGATAGTGAACCACGGTAAAATTTAATTCAATTGTTGGAGGGATGAACCATTACTTTACTATATTTTGAATATTATAGCAACGGGGCTAACGCTCGTGTCTTTCTAACAAATTTAAGGATCTTGCCTGTGCTAAGTGACTCGCAGTTGGTACAGCAGATCGAGACACATTTGATCAGCTGCTAACCTATATCGGTAAGTAGTTTCCCACGTCGGCAATGCAGATAGACACATACCCTTGTCGATAATTTAGATTGCCAAGAACCCTGCTGGAAGTATAAGGAGATACAAATCGTATCCCTTTCTATCTCCTTCTGTCTCTAAGATAGAAAGAGATAAAGATTGTTTATCCCTTTCTATCTCTCGCCTATCCCCGTCTATCTCTTTCGATCTCCATATCAATTTTCATCTATTCCCATCTCTTTTCTATCTCGATTTGAATTAAAATAGCACCTATCTCTTTCAATCGTTACTTCTCTATTCGCTTCTACCTCTCGCCTATTCGCTTCTACTTCTTTCAATCTACACTTAATTATTCCCTCCTATCTCTCGCCTATTCCTGTCCATCTCTTTCTATCTCTTTACTTCCAGCAGGGAAGGTAAAATAGTTGTAGATCGTTATGGTTAAGATTTTCCTTACCGACCTAAGGTAAGTCGTCTACAATACCGAAATAGGACATCAACTCACTAATTGTGTCTTAATCTACAGTACCGACTGCGACTCACTTAGGACAGATCAGAACTGCTACTCGAATGGTAAAACGAGAGTGGTAAATGGTAAAACCCCATTGCTAAACTACTACCATATATTGAACATAACTTGATTATTCTAAAAATAACTACAGAAATCCTGGCAAAAATGTATCAGAGCTGCGTCAAAGATTGGTGGATCATGAAAACGGTAGCATGAAGGGTGTATCTGTAAAACTCCACTATGATGATAATAGAAGAGTGACCTTGGAACGTCGTGACTATTATTATAGATCACTACCAGGAACACCTTTTGGAATAGCAGTTGCTCTACCAAATTACGGAACGACTTGGATCAAGGTTAAACGACAAAAATAGACTCAGAATCTTTAGCATGATTTTTCTCACTATTTTCATTCCTTGTAGCAAGAGCAAACCTCATTTTAGGTGGGCGACGAAATTAGCAAAACTTTAAACAAAAATATCAATATTTTGGATTTATTCGTTGGAAAGTATTGGAGGATACATCCTGGATGGATATATTGTCGATATCATTACCCAGAAGGCCACAGACTTCGAGGAGAAAGAGAGCTGATACATTTTTTGAAGCATCTGCAAAAAAATAGTACGTTCTGTATGAGAGTATGTATTTTATAACACATGCATGATTTCTCCCGTTTGTCGGGCCTATTGAGCGATCTTAAAGCTCTAAGTACTTTTCACTTCCTAGGGAGTAAAAGCTGAAGTCATAAGCAAATAATAAAAAATGATACATCTAAGAAAATCCCAAAATCGTATTTTGCAACTCAACGTAAAAACGTTGACGAAATTTTGTTACAAGTAGTGAAATTTCTGGTGTACTCTCGATTCGAAAATCTTTTGAAGTATTTTGTAATTCCATGAAAACCTTTAAAACTCTTCAAAGTTTCTTAGTACCACAAAGTCCCTTTAAAATTTTTAAAAGAAGTTTTTACAAACCCTCAAAATTCTATGAAATCCCATAAAATTCGTTTAAAAAATCTTTCAATACCCCAAAATTAGTCCAACTATTTTGGGTCCTTTCAAAATTCCTAAAATCTTCTTAAGACTCCAAGAATTCCACAACAACCTTAAAAATGTTTAAAATCTCTTAAAATTATATGAAATTTTTTCAAATTCGATTAAAAAATTTTTGGTATCACACATTTACTCAAAATCTCTGAGTATCCTTTAAAATTCCACAAAATCTGTTACATTTCTTTAAAAAATAGGTATATAAAATCCCTTCAATTTGCATTACATCCTTTAAAATTCGTTTAAAAATTATTTTGTTATCACAAACCTTCTTGAAATATTTTGAAATCTTTTAAAATCCCATCAATTCTACAACCTGTGAAATTTCTAAAGAAAACCTATGTTTTTAATTCTTTTTCCCATTTTAAATACCCTTAAAATCTTTCAGAGCTCTCATAACCATAAATTACCGAAAACATGTTTGGAAATTTGAAATTTGAATTTTGAGTAATTTATAATAAGTTTTCATGGATTGGAATTTTTCCAATTGCGTTTTAATTATTTATATTAAGTTGCTTTCAATTAATGATATAATACAATATTGTAAAAAGATCATATTTTACAGCAAAACGTGGTTCAAAATGGTACATGCCGAGTCAGTATGAGGTTTATCAAGATGAGGTAGAACTCAATTGTACAAGAAGAACTCTGGGCCCAGAATCCTACTATTGCAATGAGGAATTGATGCAGCTCCTAGTTTTTGATGCTAGGGCAACTAATAACAGTTTTACTGGGGCATTTAATTTAAGCAAGTTAGCGAAAGACTACGAAGTGTTTCAGCGTTTTGTAGCGACGCAAAGTGGTCTCACGAGGTGGCAACCTATTAGTGACAGTAGCAAATATTATGGAGACATTCAATTCGGTGATTTATACAGAAGAGCGGTCAATGAACCTTGGTACAAAGGAGCTATCTTTCAACATCAAGAAGATCCTGATAGTGTTTGCGTAGGCGGTAATTATCAAGCTATTAGTATATTATATAGTACACCAACAGTATACATTTTTTGAAATCTATTCAAATTCTAAAAAATCTATTCAGTTCCACAACAATCTTTAATTCCTTAAAAAAAGAATCTTGAAATCGTTTAAATTTCACGACAAGCTTTAAAATTTTAAAAAGAAATTTTTTAATTCTATGAAATCCCTTAAGGGTGTTCAAGCATTTATAGAACCCTGATGGAAGTAAAGAGATAGAAAGAATATAAAAGGGATAGCAAGAGATATAACTTTTCTATCTGTTTTAAGTAGCCGATTAGCACCCCAAAACGTTATCTCTTTCTATCCACCATTGTATCCCCAAAGTCTGGTGATATCTATCTCTTCATATCCCTCATTCTATGTCCTGCGCCTGATAATATCTATCTCTTCCTATTCCTCAGTCTATCCCTGTTTCTGGTAATATCTATCTCTTCGTATCCCTCAGTCTATTCCTGTGTATGGTAATACCTGTCTCTTTCTATTTCTTAGTTTAGCTATCTCTACGCAGAAAACAGTTAATTCCTTTCTATCCCTAAATCTATCTCTCTCGCTAGAAATTTGTATATCTTTCTATTCCTAAAGCTATCTCTCCCTTATTAACTTCTTAAGTTCATATTTTAAATATGCATAATAATGTTATAACTACAATATTTTGTAATGCATATTATTCTAATTATATGTACCACTAACATAAACTAACGTATATAAGACTGAAAAATGCACATTTAACACTGATATAACAAAGGACTTAGGAGTTATGCGGTAATACCCAATATCACTCATCCGGAAGAGCTCAATCCCATGAGTCTATCCCTTGTTTATCCAACTCTATTTTTTTGAATCACTTTGTTAATATTTATAACCTATATCTCTCAGGAATAATTGTCACCTCTGCGACATTTCTCACCAGCTTCAATTCTCCCCAGCGGCATCTCTTGCCTAAAAAATTATTTTAGGTATCTATCCCAGCCTATCTAGCGTCTATGCATCTCTATTCTATTTCAATCTCTCTGTCAGTATAATCAATAACGTATCTATTTCAATCCCCTGTTTTCTCTAACTTATACTGTTTTGTGTGGGAAACAAGAATTAAACTTATATTAATTAATCTCAATGCTAATAATATTAAGAATATAGTTTATTTTACACAGAACTAGAATATTAAAAGGAAATTAATGAAGACGAGAACCGATTTACAAAAATAGAGAACATAGGCTCGACACGAGGTCGAGTGTTCTTCTTGAAAGTGCAAGGAATTATGAATATTGACACCTAGGGATGAACAATGACCATTCGTGGTAGCGTAAGACGTTGACAGAGAAATGGAGAAGGTAGTGGACTAAACTCTGGTTGGTTACAAATTATGGGAAGAGATATTAGGTGCTCGTTCTTTTTGACTTGTGGAATTTCTCAAAATTTAAATCAAGTACGGTCAAGTTTCATGGTTAGCTAAAGAGGATAATAAATGCATTGAAGAATCTTAGGCTAGGTCCAGATGTGAAGATGAGTTTTCTAGAAGCTATAGATATAAAGCAATAAAGGGCTTAACGTGTCCTAAGCTGGTTGTTTCTTCTTCTTCTCCGTGATTTCTCTCAATTCACTTCTGGATGTCTTGAATTAGTTGGAACGTCCAACTTCCTTGTTGGGCTCTTCTCCATTTCGCTTGCCACTGTTTTATGAGGTCGGCCCTGGTTTCGTCCCTGTTACGCCCTTCATATATCATAAGTCATTCTTGAGCAAAGAGATCCATAGGTGCTATGCCCGTAAAACTCTCACTGCTTCTGTGGTGACAGTGCGGTACCCCACTGCAAAATCTGATCCCTAAGGTCCTTTGGAGCCTATTCATCTTTCCTCGTTGCTGCTGTTTTCGCGTTGCTTTGAGCATATAAGAGCTTTGAATGAATTCAAGAATGCGTCCCTTATACGCTCGCGGTCCCCCTATGATCGGCATGAGTCCTGTTAAAGCTCTCATGGTTCGTTCTACTTTTTGCACTGTTTTATCTATGTGTTCATGGAAATTACGCTAGGTATCCAGCCATACTACTAGCTGTTTCAGGGCCTTGACAGGATGAATGGTAACGCCCTGTATTTCAAATTCCACAGTATCTATTTTTCTCTTCGTAGTAAACAGGACTGCTTCAGTCTTCTGTGGAGCTAGCTCCATAATTATTCCTTTCATTCACTGAACAACTGTACGTATGGCAGTGTTCGCACGATCCATGAGAATCTGACAGTTCCTTGCTTGCACAATCATGGCAATCTCGTCTGCAAAGCCAATCAAATCGATACCTTCTGTGATTCGGCCTCAGCAGCCCATCATATTGGATGTTCCAGAGCGTAGGTTCAATCATAGATCCTTGTGGGACTGCACTTTTGATCTCTCTGCTCTTTAATTTGCCTTCTGCTTCCATAACTATTGCGTTTTGATAGGTAGGATGCTATAATATTATTTTATAAGTCCTTTATCTAGGCCTATATTCCCCAGCTCGTTTCGGATAAACTGCCATACCCGATCTGACTGTAGTTTGTGCAAGTATTAGCAACAGTATCATAAACTGGGAGGCCAGTGATAAAGAATGACTCGACGATCAGAACTATGTTCTCTTCGAGGTAGAAATGACGCTGAGTCAATGAGGGAAAAACAAGAGATAGGCTGGAATACCCGCAATATTGAAAGAGTAAAACTATTTCAAGCTATCCAAGGAATATTTAAAGTTCCTGAGAGAGAGGTGTGGGGCGAATTGAGATTGAAAAGGAGCTAGAAACAGGTAGACGGGGGTAGGCGAGGGATATAAAGCAATATAGATGTGGGGATTATAAGGGATAAGAGCGACTTGAGATTACCAAGGAGCTAGAAAGGTGTAGGCGAGTTGAAATATTTTTAAAGATTTTTAAATTTGATACTCAGGGCAATACTTTCCATACTGAATCCACGCGTATCCCATGTTGCCCCTGTTGGTCGTTAGCGGTTCAAATGCTTTTTCTTTTTTTTTTGGAGCTTTGCCATTTGTTTTGGCATTTTTTGCAGTCTTCCTATCTTTATAACTACTTAGAAAATTTGTTTGAGTAAGAGATGCCACGAGGGAGACTTATCACAAGTTTGCCATTTTTACAACCACCTACAATAATTTCTTAGGCAAGAAACTGCTGGGGAGACTTGCCGCAGTTTTGCCGCAGATGTGACAATTTTATTATTCCTGTGAGACCAGCCGCAATTTTGCCACTTTGATGTGGACTTGAAAATTTTCTCGAGTGAGAGTTGCCGGTAGGAAGAATTTACGTGGGTGAGAGATACCGCAAAGGTGACATTGAGTCCTAGGAGACTTGCCGTAGTTTTTTCATTTTGATGTGGATTTAAAAAATTTTTCCGGATGAGAGATGCCGCTGGGAAGACAATAAATTCTAGGAGGCTTTTCGTACTTTTGCCATTTTTATTTGGTCTAAAATATTTTTTGGGGGGGATATATGACACTCGCAGTTTTGCCACAAAAGAGAATTACCGTAAAAATGTCAATTTCACTATGAAAAATGTCGCGCGGGAGAGAAGTCGCTATAATTGGATGAGACATGTCTGCAGGTGTGACATGCTACATAGGTATGTGACATTCTGTAGGTGTGACTTGCCGCAGTGAAACTTGGCTCATTTGACATTACCATATATGGATTCTTTCGCGCCTCCTTCGAATATATCAACTCGTAGTTCTACTAAAGTTTTACGTTGGACTTGGTTAAGACTCACAATCTTGTTAACCTTTCTAAGCCTTGGACTGAAAGTAAAATAAAAAAAAATTAATATTTTCAGCATCCCTACAAGTGCAAAATAACGAAAAAGAAAAGAGGGCGATAATAACAATTTCTATGGGGGTATTTCCCAAGGATGGTGGGCTTGAGGCACCAGCAGCTGTAATTGGCTTTCAACTGCCAATGAAGTCTCTTCTTTCACGTTTTCTAGACATAACGTCTGACTCACTAAACCCAGACTTAAAGTGTAGTAACGATATTGTGGATTGTTACTTGATAGATCAAAATGGTTACATTGTCGTTTCCAACGATTCTAAGTATCCAGTTGGCTCTTTCTTTGGCGATATGCATTCTTCGGTAATGTGTTCTTTGGTGATGCAGGATATATTTAGTCCTGTTGAGATCTACGATTATCAAGCCCTTTGTGAAAATATTGTAAGTTTTCCAAAACTGTCTTAAATTATCTTACAGCGGCATTATGTCTAAAATGGCCACTCCGATAAAACGATCACTCTCATACAACAGTTAATATTTAATAAACAATTAGAAAAGACAAATAAATATTACTTTTCAATTTAAATATATTCAGTGCGGATGTAATAATTGGTCTTTTCTAGTGATGGTTTTTAAAAGATTTGCTATTTTATCGAACTGGCCGTTTTAGACACAAGTCTTCTACTTTTTGAGATTTAGCTTTAATTAGAACTTTTATTTTTGATGGCAATAAACAGAGTAAAGCAGGATCGGCATGCAGGTTATTGAATCCGATAGTTTATATATGGAATCTTTTGTCTTGGCTTTTATTACGGCTAGCCTGGTTTAGCGTCCAGCTGGTGAATATGCCAGTGTCTTTTGCTGACGATTTTGATGATAGTCCTGAAGCAGAAATTCCTCCACTGCCATTACAACAAGAGCATGAAGTCAATGAAAGATATCCTTGTGATAAAAAGAAGACTCTGTATATAATGAATCAGAAAAAGGCTAATAGAGGTATTACCAATACATCGATGCAGTGTTCAAGACCCTTCTTTGCACAAAAGGTTAGTTTCTTGGTTTCTATTTTTTTATTGTTTCGTTTGGAAGGTTTTTGAATTAAACCTTTTTGATTTGGAAACTTAAAAATTCAAGATTTTTATACACTTATTATTTAAGCACTGTTTTTGGTTTTGTTAATCACTAATGTTTATCGTCAGGAAGTTTTTAAATATCTAATTGTCCATTACCAATTAAAAATAACCATTTTAGTGTTGGGTAGTAACTTGTTACATATAACTAAGTTACTGAAAAGTTATGTTACTTGTAACTTTAATGTTTTTTACTTGGAAGGTATTTGTATTTGTATTTGTTTCATATCTTTTTTAAGAGATATTTTTTGTTTGTGTGGGAATTGGGATAAAACGAAATTCAAAAATGGCACGCATGCGAAGAACTAAAGAATACCAACTTATAGGCTGCAGTTCATGTTGTTCTTTATAGTACGAACTAGAAAGAGCAAAGTGCTTCGAAAAACACCTACTTTTAAAAGTTAAAAAAACCTTTTATTAAATAAAAAAAAACTTAAACATTTTTATGTTTATTTTTCAACTTTGATTTTGTTATAAATATATGTTTCGTTTATTTGCCGAAACAATTTCTTACTTACATTAACTAATGGCTATTTCTTTTAAATTAAGATTTTATAGATTATCATAATCATAACTAACTTTTAAAAGAGAAAACTAAAGAAGTGAATTCAAAATACACTTTGACTCACACATTAGTCAGGTCTCGATTGTTGATTTGACACTTTTGGCACTCATGGCGCATGAGCCCCTTGCTCGACCCCTCACCACCCTTCACCATCCCACATCTAAATCTGAGAATGATCCCAGTGTGTAAGGAAGTCAACAAAAGGAATGACTTATATGGGAGTCCGAGTGTAACTTTTAAACTTTTTAGAGTAACTTAGAGTAACTAATTATAGTAAGAATTACTGTAACGAGTTTCATGTAACGTAACTGTAATTAGTTACCGAAAAAAAGTAATTTACCCAAAATTCAACCATTTGCTTGCATTAGATGTAGCTGAAAAGTAAAGGTGTTAGGTTTTGTTGGAAAGGGGAGGTGACTTGGAAGGAAAAAAAAGGTTTGGTTGGAAGGGGGAAGATGAGTTTTGAAAGGGAAAAAAAGGGGAGTTTTGGTTGCAAGGGGAATGCGATTTAGTAAGGGCCGGGGGACGGGGGTTTTGGTAGTAAAGAGGAGAGTTTTGGTTGTAGGGGAAGGCTATTTGGTTAGAAAAGGAGAAGGGAGATTGTTGTCAATGGGAGGAGGCGGTATTTGGTTGGAAAAAAGAGTTTTTGTTAAGAGGACATTAGTTTAGAACGGGGAGGGGGATATTCTGTGGAAAGGAAAAGAGGAGTATTCGTTCTTAGGGGGGTGAGAGAAATTTTGGATGAAAAGGGAATTTATGGTTGAACAGAGAAGGCGATTGAGTTGGAAGCTGGACGGGGATTTTGGTTGGAAGGCGATATTTTTTGTTGACAAAGGGTTAGGGCGAGGGAAAGTGGAAGAGGAGTACGGGTTGGAAGAAGAAAGAGTCGTTTTGGTTGGAAAGGGGAGAGGAGTTAGGAGGGGAGTTTCGTTTTGAGGAATGCAATTTGGTTGGAAGGGAGAGAAGGCTTTTAGTTGAAAAAGAAAGGGGAATTTAGGTTGGAAGGCGAAATTTTTTATAGAAAAAGGGTTAGAGAGAGAAATTTTGGTTGAAAAGGGAATTTATGGTTGAACGGTGAAGGCGATTAAGTTAGAAGCTGGAGGGGGTTTTTGGTTGGAAAGGGTAGAAGATTGTCGATTGGAAGGTTGAGGGGGTTATGGTTGGAAGGAGCAGAGGAGTTTTGGTTGAAAAGAGGGGAGATAACTTCAATTGGAAGTGGAAAATTAGTTTTAAATGGAAAGGCGAGGGGAGTTTCGCCTCCAACAAATTGCATTCCTCAAAACGAAACTCCCCTCTCCTTTCCATTCAAAACTAATCTTCACCCTCTCTTCTCCCTTTTGCTTTTAGTTGGAGAAAGAATGGGAGGAATGGGGAGGAGAGTTCTAATGCAGGGAGAAAGCGTTTTGATTACGATACAAAGTGGAAGAGGAGTAAGGGTTTGAAGGGGCAAGAGGCGCCTTTGGTTGGAAAGGGGAAGAGGAATTTTGGTTGGAAAGAAGAGGGTTGTATTTAGTTGGAAAGAGAGGAGGGGTTTTGGTAGGAGTGGGAAAAGAAATTTTGGTTTGAAAAAGGAGGGAAATGTATTTTATAGAGGGACGGTTTGGAGCGTTGGTCGCTTACGTCACTTTTTTGTTTTATAGAGAGATGTAAATTTGTTTTCCATCTATTTCTAGGTTCCTCATACAAATCTTCTTCTAATTGTGATTAGCATGGACGGAGAAACCTGTACTTGCTTTGATTTGAATACCAGATCCATGGAAATTGATGTTGGCACGTACACAAATTCCACAGATGGTAGCCCTTGTCACAAGATACCCTTGAATGACTTATCACGAAGAAGATTGGAGTCTTGTTTCACTGAACATCCTCTAGAGGATGAAATCGAAGCATGTGGTGGAATGTCTGGCCTGAAAGTTAGCTTCACGTTAGTTATTATGATAATTTTAAGAATTTTATGTATATATATTTCATAAATAAATTACTCGCTTTATGATCTCTATAATTTTATAGATCTATAATATTTTAAAGTACCTCTTCTTAATTTTTAATATAAGCGGTATGATAATTTTCATCTAATTCTGTTTGAATAGTTAAACTTGTAAACAAAATAGTTGAAAGTTCATTTATCACTATTTCATTTTCAGATTCTTCCACTTTAAATACTTGATCCTTTATTTTGGAATTGTGAAAGAATACTTGAATTTCTGAATAACAATCATTGCCATTTTTCATAATTAGATGCATTACATTTGAAAACGTGCAATGTTTCAATTTTGACGTTAAATTAAATGTGGGACTACCCAAAAATACCAAAATAAAGTAAGGAAAATTTGACGACAGGACTTTAAGACTTCTTTTTCCACAAACCTATAATAAAAACAGCAAGAATATCAGTATATATATAAATAATATTTTCAATTAAAATACGGTAAAAACAGTTTGAGGAAATATTTTGTAACAGCACTCGTAGGTGCAAACATATATCTTTTTTCAATAAGGAATGAAAGCACAAATTAGTGAAGAATATTTATGCATAAGAATTTTTGATAACGAGTTTCGCTAATTACATGCAAAATAGAAGTAATGAGGTGGGACCGACCACATTAGATCCTGGCTCCGCAATGAATACGGATAAAGAATGATACATCCACTTCTCGAACAAACTTTCTTAATTTTTGTTTCTGAAAGAAATTTTTAGGGGCGCATCTATTTACTATTACTATGTATAAAACGCAACTGTTTCTGTAAAAAACTAGTTGATAATCAAAATGCGTTTCTTAATCATTACAATTTTTGCTTTACACTTGTGGATCTTTTGAGTGGAGTAGTTGAGCCGACCTCGTCAAACCACATCGTTGCCTTAAAAAGAGTAATAGTTGTAACAGGAACAGACA
>JAUESI010000027.1:1721657-1746141 GCA_032275145.1 Synergus laeviventris | reverse complement strand
AGAAATAAAAAAAAAAAATTCTTAAAAACGTTGTTTTTCTTGGTCAGGCCGGAAACTTATCAATCCACCCTCGTACAACAATCAAACCAAATATTTCGTCTGCTAGCAGAATATGAAGCTCTACATTTCTCTTTTTTCCAATTATCACTGTTTCTTTAAATGAAAAATAAGTCGAAAAAGTTGTTGGAATATGCAAATTTTTAAGTTAACTCAATTTTGTTCTAAAATACAATTTCTATTATTAATAATTTAACTTTTACCAGTTTGGTAAATGTTTACCGGACATTACCGGTACATTTTCGGTAATATCCGCTAATACCATTCACAAGTCACCACTACTCGTTACACAATGTACTATTGTTACCAATGTTTCAAGATTCAATTAACACACATTTTAAGAGATTTTATAAGATTTACAAAAAATTTTTAATAAAGTTATTTTATGATATTTTCAAAGATTTTAATTCATTTAAGACAATTTAAAGCGTTTTAGACGATTTTAAAGAATCTAAAGAAATTTAATGAGATTCTAAATGATCTGAAAGAATTTGAAGGACTTCAAAATAATTCAGGCGAGTTTAGGTATTTTGAAAAAATTTTACAGAATTGAAAAAATTACAAGAAACTTTAAGTGATTTTATGTAATTTCAAGGAATTTGAAAACTTTTCAAGTGACTTAAAAAAATGAGTAGGGTTTTGAAAGTATTTTAAAGGTTTTTTAAGGATTAAAAAAGAATTTAAAAGATATTTAAAAATTGAATTTTCTATTATTTTATTTATTTATAATTTATTTATAATTGAATAAAGTTAAAAAGGTAACAAATTCCTCCAAATTTCTCCACTTTTTAATATCTCCCAATACGCTTCCAGTAAATTTGTCTAATTGTAAGTCGATGAACATTGAATAGGTTTTGCTTATTTTTCTACCCCTTTGGTGGAACTTATATATGGAGGAAAATTCTCACGCATTAATGTGAATTCAGATCCTAAATATTTGTGAATTCTTTTCTTCTTACAAGGATGCCCTCTATTTCATTCTGAACAATATCTTAGTTTTTTATTTCATCATTTTAAGATGGGAATACCAATATAAGATTGGTATTCATGAGATATATAATATTACTAACTGTACCTTTGCCTTATAAATTCTGTTGGTTTAATTCATAGAATTAATTGTATATCAAAAAGTAATCTTTATATTTTAAGAACAGAGTATGTGTGTGGTCGTGTGACGGAATTTGTTTCTATGATAGTCGAGCAGGACTGGACTAGCCTAAAGTGTTTGTCAGAAAGAGTGCCGGTGCAAACCGCAAATAAATAGTCATAATAAGTTAGTCGATTGATTGGTATTATCTCAGTAATCGATATAAGAAAGACAGACGTGCCTTCCGAAGTGCTCTTTGAATAAATGAGCACAATTTCATTATAGAGTATATCGTTTATTTTATTCCCATAGCTTAATTTCAATAATTGCTTAATTATATAAAAATATTTGTATTCAAAATAGAAATCTCGACCAGGGCCTCGATAGACTCTCATTTTAAATAGGGCTAAATAGGGAAATTTCTACACGGGTAGTTATGTATAATTGTATAATATATTATGAAATAGTGAGGGTTTAAATTTACTTACAATCTGTAAAGATAACCTTAGTTAGATTTCTTTCGGTAGAGCAAGGCTTGTTGTTCTAGATCAGCTGCGAATTTTAATATAGGGTGCAATAAAGTAGGAAGGGGAAAACCATATTCTCTAGCGCGAGTATGGCGCGCAAACTCAGCAACGCGTAATCAATAGGGGAACGGAGCGGCCAGCAAGGCAGGAGATCGTTGAAACGTGTGACGAATGTCAGTTGAAAACATTTTGATTTCGAGTTCCATTCTTTCCTGACCTTCTTTCGACTCTATAAAAGTCTTGTGATTTTTTCAAAGTAATGAGGATCTGTCTATTATCGCTTATCTCGTTTATACTTATTATTCATATACAAGGTCATGGTGAACGAATTTCATTCAGCTCGTAAGTTAAACTGATCATTTATATCAATTTTAATTCCTCTATGGATCTAATAAATAATAAAGATCAATGCTAAGTACACTGGTAAATAACAACAGATATTTGAGTAGAGACTTCATTTTTATGAGTTGCATACTTTACGTTTACTAAAATTTCTCAAGAACTCCACTATAGTAAATGTAATTAGGCAATTTATTAAAAATCGAAAATCCAGATTTAAATTGTTATCAATTTTGGAAGAATTATCTGATTTTGAAGAATATATTTAACTATCTCTTTAAAGAAGAATAAAAGGGTCAAGTTTTCTATCTGTTGCAAGTGAAGTTTTAAGTGTCAAGAGGTTTAAGAGTTATTGAGGGTAAAAGTATATTGTAGATGTTTCAATTGTTTCCCCATTGAAGATTATTGATTATCATTAAACTCTTGAAATCTTCAAGTTCTTTATTTCTTCGATTCTCTAATTATGTTAAAATTGTATCTCAGAGTGAAATCATGGGCCGAAAAACTTGGATTCGAGTTATCTCATCTAGGGAAGCATGTAACAAGCGTAGAAAAATTTAAAGACACATACAAACATGCCACCGTTCAGGCGAAAGATGGAAGTGCCCTCGTTGATGAAATCGCTAAAGATATTAAGGCGATGATGGATTCCAAGATATCCGCAATTAAAGTGAGTTATTAGTCTTTAAATACAATTTCAAATGTTTATGATTTCGTTATTATTTATTAATCATGTAAAGGTCACTGAAAAAAGATTGAATTGATAGTTTTCAATATCTTCAACTTTTTTTACCACAACTAGCTAAAGCAATATACTTGGAATATTTTCTTGCACGCAATCATCATCAACCGCGTCCTTATTTGTTGAATAAAAATTAATTTGAGGATAAATTTCATATGCTAAAGATTATAATCTTATACCATGAAAGGCAATTTTTAAAATCATCTATAAACAAACGAACGTACACAAATAATAAAATATCACCAATTTATTTATTTTTATATACCATAAGAAACAACAAAATTTGATAAATATTTCACTCGCTCACTTCAAATCAGCCGGGCGCCGTATCGGCGCCGCTCGAGTGCAAAGGATTAATTTGGGATGAATGTTTTTAGCGAATTATGGACGTCGCTCAAACAGTTGCAGAATCAGCTGCAGATGTGGATCCGCCGCCAGGTTTCACATATGTCAACGCGAACAACAACACAATTGAACTGAAGAACGACACGCATTTTGGTGGCAATGTCAATTTAAGTATGTCAGCAGTTCACGTTCCAACGAATGTTTATGACGGCGCACCAGAGGTAATCAGAGCCATAAAGTGGTCGGAAATGTTGGACAAAACGTTCATAGACAATTACGAGAATGATCCTGCATTGTCCTGGCAATATTTTGGAAGTTCAACTGGTTTCATGAGACAATTTCCTGCCACGAGTTGGCAAATGGAGCCAGTAGATCTGTTCGACTGCAGAACAAGAAGTTGGTACATTGAGGCAGCTTCCAGTCCAAAAGACATTTTGATTCTCGTTGATACATCGGGAAGCATGACGGGAATGAGGAAAGAAATTGCGAGGCATGTCGTTAATAACATTCTAGACACTTTGGGAAACAATGATTTTGTTAATATCATCACATTCTCCAATGACACCAACAGTGTAAGTTAATTAGCGGAATTTTTTAAAAACTATCCCGGTATAAGAAGGCTTGCATTAAAAAGTGCATGAAGGAAAATTTCTTGATTTCAGTGGTGACATAAAACCTGGTTCAAAGTGAAAAATTAAAAAGTATTATCAAAAGTATAAAAACGTATAAAATTCTGCTTTACGAAAATTTTGCACTGAAACTAAGGCCAACTTCTGTTGTATATACATATCAAAAAGTGTGCAACCGATAATTTACTTATTTCCAATGAAAAAACGGTTAATTGAAAAAATTTGAAATATAAATTATCATGGAAAGAAGGATTTTGGATTGAATTCAAAGTTTTTTAAAATCCGTTGATGTATCTCAAAATAGTTGAAAATATTTTTAAAGTTACTCAAATCCTATATTGAATTTCTTGAAAGTTTTTGCAATCCCTAGAAATTCTTTGAAAGCCTCTAAATTATTTTTAAATTAGTGTTTCTCTATTGAAACAATTAAAAAAGGTTTGTTAGCTTCTCTTTTTGCGTGGAAAAGTTTACATTGTTAAAGTTTGAAAATTTTCAATACTTTTTAATGCAAGCCTTTTATAGAAAAAATTTCATAATCAAAGTTTTTTCTTTCTGCTTTAATAATGGGCTGGATACTTAAGAATATTTCGGTGTTCAGGTGGTGAATTGTTTCAGCAACAGGCTGGTTCAAGCGAATTTGGCAAATATTCGAGAACTGAAAAAAGGGATTCTAAATATGACGACCGAGAGGATTGCAAATTTCTCGATGGTTTTCACCCAGGCATTCCAATTACTAGCCGACTATCGTCGAGATAAGCGAGGTGCTGATTGTAATCAGGCCATAATGCTAATTACAGATGGTGTTCCAGAAAATTATAAGTACATATTCCACAATTATAATTGGTATAATAATACATCTAATCCACAAAAGGCAGACATGCCAGTGAGGATATTCACTTATCTTATTGGGAGAGAAGTAGCTGATTACAGAGAAGTTAAGTGGATGGCTTGTGCTAATAGAGGATACTTTGTACATTTGTCAACACTTGCCGAAGTTCGTGAGCAAGTAAGTTAAATATTAAGTACCCCGTCGAAAGTCTCAGATGGAAACATTTTCATCTGTTTTGTCTGTTTTAACCTGGAGTCTGTATCTCACCGAGTTAATTTTATTCCAATCGAATCAGTGAAAATTTTGAAATCTTATCCGCATGAATCCGAGTCAATCCGAAATCAAAATCTAAATTCTTATCCAATTCAAAGTAAAATTTTAATTCCTATCTAAATCAATCCAATTCAAACCGGAGATTCAGATCGGTCTCGATATTTCTTTCCAAATCAATCCGAACTAATCCGATGTCAAACTAATCAATCTGAATCAACCTAAAATAAAAAAATTCCTATCTGATTCAATCTAATACAATCCGATGTCCACCTACAAATTTCCTTCCATATCAATCCGCTATAATCCAAAGTGAAATGAAAAAATTCTTATTCGAATCAACTAAATCCTATCAATTAGTCAAAATGAAAATTCTTATCTGAACCAATTGTTTGATTCCGGTTGTCATCGGATTCATAATCAAAGTTCAAATTGATTCGGATTAGAAAACATTTTTCAAATTGATTCAGGTTCAATTTTGAGATTGTTTGGATTGAAAATTTTCTACGAATTCATCTCGGATTCATTCAGATTTAAAGTTCGGATTGATGCGAATTTAAACGTTGTTTCGAGTGAGCTTCTGATTCATTCAGATTGAGAAGTTGGTTCTGATTAGTCTCGTATTCATTCTTATTAATTTGGATTGAAAAGTCGATTAGGATGTGTTGCGGATTCATTCGGATATAAAGTTCAGATTGATTCGGATTTAAAATAAGTGGTTTCGGGTGAACTTTTAATATGTTATCGGATTGAAAAATTGATTATCACATGCGGATATAAAGCCGGATAGATTCAGATTTATAAGTTGATTCGGTTGAGCCCCTATAATTCATTCGGATTGAATGTTTGGATTCATTCTAATGTTAAGTAAAAGTTAGTTCGGATTAGCCGAGAATTGATTCGGATTAATTTCGGAGTAAAAAGATGGTTCGATTTACCCTCGAATTTAGGCTGTTGTAAAGTCTTTAAACAATGTGCATAAGCTTCAAAAAAATGCAAAATCTATAGATTACTCTAATCTGCCATAGATTCCAAGGACAGATTCTGAGGTCCCAAAAATACACGGTTTGAACTTTGAAGTGCTCCTTGGTATAAGGTTGGGAGGGTGGTATCTCAATTAATATGAGTTGAAAAATCGCGTGGGTTTCCAAGTCTCTTGTAAAGATTAACCTTGTACACTTTGAAGATAGCCGTACGCTGGTGTGTATATAAACATTGGCACCAAATGCATGTGACTGAACTTTATTTTTATATTATCTTCTTGAAAAATTATTTCTCAACATTTTAGTATCCAAAAAATAGTTCTAGTTTCTGAAAAACTGTTTAATAAAATATTAAAATCGAAATAAAAAAATTGGTCTATTTTATTATTTTAGTAAATAGCTTTTCAGAAATTAAAATTATTTTCCAAATACTTATAGAATGTTAAGAAATGATTTTTTATGAAGATGTTAAAAAAATAAAGTTCAGACCCATGCATTTGGTGCCAATTAAAGTTTATGCACCAGCATATGGCCATTTTGGATTATTACGACATAACGTGAAATACCTAATTGCACTTCGCAGTAGCAAAGTGTTCAAGGTTAATCTTTCCCATACACTTGTCAACCCACACGATTTTTCAACCAAGTTTTTTGCGCGATTTTCGTAAGTAAAGGGACTTGGAAAAATTTAAGTATTGCGCACTCTTTTTCTCTTCAACATTAAAACATTCCATTTTTGCTAAACTAATGAATTTTTTCGAAAAAAAGTCAGTCAGCGACCTGCCTTATATTGAGATACCCCCCTCCTACCCTTATACCAAACGGAACTTCAAAAATCAAAATTTCAAAAAAATTTTGCGGCCTCAAAAATCAAAATCTGTCCTGCAGAAAGACTGCAATCAGCATGTCAGACTGGCGGATTAGAGTAATCTATACCAATTTTTTATGTTTTGAAAATTTCGCAACAGCTTTAATCCGAATTAGAAATTTTGATTGATTCGGATAGAAAAATTGGTCCAGATTGAAAGTTCGAATTGATTCGGACTCATTCGGATTGAAAGTTCGGATCAATTAAAATAAAAAAGTTGGTTTATATTGATCCAGGCAAGATTTTTATCCTAAGCTTTCATCAGGATATCTACAAAGCGAAAAGATACCTAATTATTCTATGTAATATTTATTGAGAACAATAAGGAAATTGAATTTTAAGGACAGAAATTGTTAGATCCAATGCCCTTAACGGAAATAATCTTTTATACCGCTTTTCTAAAAAACATACAAATGTTTTAGGTGTTAAATTATATTCCAGTAATGGCAAGGCCATTGGTGCTTAAACAAGTTGATCATCCAACAATCTGGACTCCAGTTTATGCAGATGTTGAAGATCCAAAGATGACAGATTGGCTCTGGGAGCAAGATCTTCGTAGACAGCAGAGAATAAACTTTATGAATTATCGAAACGGATCAAATGACTATGAGGACGCACCTCTTGTTCATGAAGAAGCAAAAACTAAATATAGATTAATGACTTCCGTTAGTACGCCAGTCTACGATACACGAAGCAACGCGGTGAGTTTTACGACTTTCCCTTTTAGATTTTTGATCACAAAAGTTTAAGTCTTGAGTATGCTTTAAAATCAGAATAAAATTGGCTTCTCAAAAAAATTCACGTAAACTCGATATACTTTAATTTTTTTATTTTATTGAGGTATGTGAAAGAATTCAAGAAAGAGTAGAGTGAAATTTCAACGTGTCTAACTAGTTAATTTTGTTGATTTTATGAAAGTAATTTCGGGTGAAAAACAGTCATTGAAATCCACGTGGAATTTCCTCCACGTAAATTAAGGAATTCATGTGGAATTGCATGAGAATTAAAGAATTTTATGTGTATTTCGTCGTGAAATTCAAGTGGGGTTTTGAAAATGTCACGTGGATTCCTTAATTTAAGTGGAAATTAATTTGAATTTGCAAGTGAAATTCCTTAATCTACGTAGAATTTTATGTGTAATTCCTCGTAGAAATCTATGGACATTTTCATGTAACTTAGAGAAATCACGAGGAATTTCACATGGATTACAGAAACTCCTTCATTTACCTGGAAATTCATGCGGATTAAGAAATTTTACATAGAATTCCACGTGTATTTTTAATTTAGGAGGTAATTTAGAAAATTTTTACGTAATATTCCACGCGAAAATCCACGTAGAATTACACGTGGATTAAAGAATTTTACCCGGAATTCCGTAGAAACCGCGAGTAATTTCCCTTGGAATTCTGTGTTTTTTTCCACGTGAAAGGGAGGTAATTCTTCAATTTAATCC
Source organism: Synergus laeviventris (assembly GCA_032275145.1). Taxonomy (NCBI): domain Eukaryota; kingdom Metazoa; phylum Arthropoda; class Insecta; order Hymenoptera; family Cynipidae; genus Synergus; species Synergus laeviventris. The sequence goes on along the minus strand of JAUESI010000027.1, from coordinate 1,738,012 downwards.
ACGGGCTTTAAGGAATCTCATGTGAAATTCTAGGTGTATTTTCACGTGAAATTCGGTTGAAAATAACGCTCTTTTTTTAAATTACATTTTCTTTTTTTTTCGTGAAAATTTCAATTAATTAGATGAATTTTAGCAATATGTGCACAAAATTCATTTGCATGCTCGCACTTTTAGTGTTCTGAAACAACAATGTGAAGTAAGTTGGTTTTCTAAATTTAATTCTATCAGCATCAGAAGATGGAAATATTTTTAATCTAAAAATTTTTGTAAAATATAATCTAGCGCATGAATACGTACGTAGGTTAAAAAATCTTAAAAATAAATAAAAAATTGTTATGTAAATATTGGGGAGCGTTCAAATACTACGGATACATTTTTCTCCTTTTTCTCGAATGACTCAATTTAAATTATTTTTTTGGAATAATTTAAGCTTGATATATAAAAATAATTAAGCTTGTTTAGTTTCGAACTTTGCAGTCTATTTTTTAAAACACTTATTAAGATTTTATTAATTTTAGGCCTGATAATTTTGAGCTGGAAATTTTTGGAACGTTTAACATTACTAGAATTTTTAGTTTTTAAAATTTCTGTTATTGGTATTGCATTTTGATATACTGAGTTTTGGTTAAAATTTAATTTATTTTAATTTAATGTAAATTAAATTAAATTAAAATTAAATTTAGTTAAATTTACTTTAAATTAATTTAAGTTAGTTATATCTTCAATTTGAAATGATTAATTCTTGTGTGCAAGTTTGAATTTCTTTTTTTCACAAAGGCGTAAATAATTTTCTATATCATACATGTTTAGGACTAACCAAAAGAATAAATAAACAATTAAGTAACTAATCATAAATGCTCGAATTTGAAAATTTCCAAATTGCGTATCTCGGAAAACATCTTTTTCTCAAAAATAATAAATCCCAAATGTGAAAACATTAAGAAAAAATAATTGCCTAAAATTGAAATTCTCGAATAGATATAAAATTATGGAACATATTTATTAGCAAAATTTAAATCTTCAGAATGTGAAAGTTAACGAAAAAATAAAATACGATAAGTTTTGATATCCGAAACTTTTTAAATCAAGCATTTATAATTCCGTATTTTTTGTCTATTCCCTTTTGACTGCTTTACACTTAACATAATTCAATTATAAAATCTAGCTGTGAATGCATGAGTGCATAAAATTGTTAAATTTTTTTGTCTTCTAAAATTGTATAATTAAAGGCCTGAATTTTGAATGTTGAATCCCTGTGGTTGAAATTATTTAATTCGGAATGCCTCAAAATGAAAAAAAAAAAGTGTACATGAGAAAAAAGTGTATATTTTTACTTTGAAGTTCGAATAGTTAAGTTATGAACATAGTAAGATGAAAATAGAAGTTAAAAACGTATTAGCATTTTTAGTAGGTAATATTTGAATGCTCCCATGACGTAATAACGTTGTTGCAGGACTCTATTAATTTATTAACCTTTTTGCCTTTGCCTTCGATCGAATAGATTATCAAATATTTGTACGATCACTCACGCTTTCGTTCATCAGGATGTCTAGTAACATACAAAATGCTCACTGAAAAATACTTTAATTTTTAAATTCTATAATCAGTCCTGGGTAGAAATTGTTCTAAGGCTCAAGTAGGGCTCTAACTAATTTTCCCCACTTTTATTTGGGCTCTTGTCACGATGGTCTATTAGGGTGTTGGCTGAATCTAAACAGGCCCTCAGAGGGCAGTCATATCAATGGCTGTATTATATATTGATTATTTATTATGATGTGTAAGAGGATCATTTTTTTCAGTATTTCATGTTTATTTGTGCAAAACACTGATCTTTATTTGCCATATTTAAATGCACTAAACCAATATTTTCAAAGGCAAAGGGAAATAAAATAATGTTAACTTAAAATTGGAAGATGTTAAATATCAATTCATAATTGTTTATAACAATTTAATAACAAAATTAGGAAATTTAAAAACTTTTAAAGTATAGTTGACCAATGACCTTCTGCTGTGATAGTTTGCATTGAAAAAACAGTCTTATTTTATTTAAACAAATTTAATAAAAAACTTGATTATTTGAACATTTGTTAGTAGACACGTTTCGATTTTTCAGTAGAATCAATAACTAGTATGTTGCTAATGTGTGCTTCTGTTATACTTTACACTTAGGCAACAAATGTTTATTGTTTTAACAAATCTAGTTGACAAATTAATTATTTCAAAATTTGGCCATAAAGAATCAACTATAGAAAAATCTCACCATAATGGCCTTTGCTATGATAATTGGCGCAGTTAGACATTAATTGTATATTATTTAAACAAATGTAATAAGCAAATCCATTGCTTGGTCATTTTCCAATAAATTAGTATCGTTTTCTGTCAACAGAATCAACTATAAATATCTCACCAATGGCCTTTTACTACTTGCTATTTCAATTTTTTTTTGTTTACTATGTATAAAAAAAAATTTTAGGAACATTTCTTTCAAAATATCCTCCATTTTAATGATGTGGGATTTAATATATTTTTATTTTTCGTAAAATCGTCCAAATTATGGTTCAATAATTATAGTTCAACTCTACTAGGACCCTAGTAGCCCTAGTTTAGAACTTTAAGAAAATAGTTTCCCTAATAGCACCCAAATAGCAACCTACTTGCAATGGGGTCAATTAGGACAATTTCTATCCAGGGTAAATTCTACTTGCACAAATTTTGCATGATTACACAATCTCACTGATCAAATAATTCGATGTACATTTTCCCTATTTTAATTTTAATACATTTTTAATTCATCGACAATTATTGTTAGACATCCTGCTAATCTTCATTTTCGTGACAGATAATACGTCTTTGTACATAATGTGTGCACGTTTGTTTTGTGTTTTATCAACTGCACCAATCAGAAATTCTTTTCAAAACACCGCGTCGATTTGTGAAGGCGATCTTATTGTAATTAATTGTAATTAATGTAATTAATCATGACTAATTGATAACTAATAGTTGATTATTAATCATTCATAATCGTGTAACGAGAATTAAAGGAGGTGTGAACGAAAATGTGCGTGCGATCGAGAAAACTTCCGCGAGATTGCAAAATGTGTGTTGATGTGTTTTAAGTCCCTCTTTGTCCACAGAACATCACTCTGCAGGTGCTAAAGAAAGAGGCCTGGGTCAACGAGACAAGCGAGGTTGGCAGCAAAAAAACAAAGAAAAACGAAATTGTTTCGATGCATATAGAATCCCTTGCTCCCTTCATTTTTAAAACATATTCAGATGACAATACCTTGTTTAGAAATATCACTGTTACAAATTTTTGTGATTTCACAACACACAGCAATACAAAGTGCAATGTAAAATTGCAATACAAGCATCGTGAAGCATTATTTTAATACGTTTATTGTAAAATTACAATAAATATATTGTAACTTTACAATAGATTATTTAATGAAAAAACTTCAAAGTCATAAAGTAGATATTTTTAATGGATATACCATATATTAACAAAGATATTGAATGAATAAACTAAAATTGTAAATATTGTATGTAATTTTAAATGATACGAGCAGATAGAAATGATTGTATAATACAAGGATAGACATGGATAGGAAGTTAAAGATTGAAATGGATAGATTTGTTAGTATACTTCAAGAGAGATAGAAAAGAATTGAAATTATTATACAAGAAGAGATTTGGATAGAAAGGTATGGTTTGAAAAGGATAGTGTTGGTAGTATACTTTTGAGAAAGTTGAAAAAGTATTGAAGTGTTTCAACAAGGATAGATATGGATAGAAAGATAAAGATTGAAATGGATAGACTTGGTAGTATACTTCAATAAAGATAGAAAAGGATTGAAATTATTATATGGTGTAAGTATAGATGTTGATAGAAAGGTATGGATTGAAAAGGATAAGCTTCCTAGTTGATTTTAAAAAAGACAGAAATGTATTGAGATGACTAGATTAAGGATAGACGTAGTTCGAAAGGTAGTGATTGAAAAGTATAGACTTGTTAATGAACTATATAAAGAGGATTAAAATTCTTGAACAAGAATAGACACGGATAGAAATCGATAGAATGATAGAGATTTGAAAAGGATAAGCGTTGGGATGGAAAAAGATAGGTGCGGCAGTAGGAAATTATTTGCGAAGATAGGTAAAAGATACATAAAGTTGGAAAGACTGAGATTTAAAAGGAAACAGGCTATTGTAGATTTAAAAAGAGATAGAAATAGATTGGTATGGATAGGGAGGGATAAATTTCGATACATTTTTCCTTCCTATTTCAATTTTGATTGATTGATAAGGATTCAAATATAGATTTTTAATTCCAACATGCGAGACATGGTTTTAAAATTTCTTGAATTATATTACTGAAGTAACTTAAATGGAAACATCATAAGATACAATTTAATTAATGTATTATCAATTGTACCAAAAATTTTTTTAGTTAAGGAATCATTACGAGAGAAAATTATAAATATAACCTGAAAAAGTTTTATATATATCATATGAATTCAGTGCCTAAGAAATATCTAACAATTTAAAGGAAAAAAGAAAAAGAAATTTCAGGAATTATTTTTAGTTTTCTTTATTTATTATTTAATGCTCATGAAACACTTATATTTTTCTCGTAGTTCATTATACAAAACGTGTATTGTAAAATTACATTACATTTTAGTAATCAACTTCTATTACCTTTATTGTGTAATTACAACAGAAATTTTCAACAGTGTAGATCGACTACAAAAACAAATTGCCAAAGTTATGTTTTTTATATAAATAATGTAAAAATTGCATTGCTATCTTCTGTTTTAGAAGCTCTTAATTCAATGTTATCTGAACAAGTTTTTTATTAAAATTTATAGGTCCAAGTTCGTCACTGGTATCTTATTTTAATCTGAGAACATTAGCATTAAAATTTAGCGTTCTTCTTATTATTAATTAGGTAGGTTTAGGTAATAAATAGTCCCTCTGTGAACCCTATCGACAATGTAGAAAGGTGATCCGACTTTTGATTAGCGATCAACGAAATCCTCGTAATTTAATTCGTTCTTTAAGACCCTAAAGATATTTAATATTTAGTCAGCTACTTTAATGAAAAGAGTAGAATCAGTTGATTAAAAGTAAAAATTCCAGTTAAACATTGTTAGTACTTATGGGTCAATATTTTTCTATAGAAAACCAAATCTCGAATGAAAAAAATACCGAAAAAAATAATTTCTCAAAATTGAAATTCCGGACATTTCAAATTACCGAAAATTCTTATTGAAAAAATTGAAAGTTTCCCAGTGTTAAAATTATCAAAATTAGAATATTCTCGAAAATATCAAATATTAGATTTTTTTAATTCCTAGAAGAACTAAATTTATTTGTAAAAATTCCTAAAAAAGTTACCTCCATTTTTTTTAATTATCAGGAATTTAATATTTCATCAATTTTAATTTTCGGTATTTTATACTTCTGGGAATTTGTATTTCGGGAAGTTGAATTTTTGGGTACATATTTTATAATTCCAGGAATTTGAAATGTCGCGAATTTGTGTTTTTCAGGAAATTGAATTTTCGGATATTTTAAAAAATATTTCCGGGAATTTTCTAATTTTGTTAATAAACATTTTCGGTAATTATATTTTTAATCGAGAATTTTTAATTTCCGGAATATGAATATTGGGAAATTTTTTTTTGGGACTTTTTACAGTTGGAACATTGATTTTCGGCAAAAAGATGTTGTATCTTACTGATTATATAGATAGTATTGTGTTACTTAAATATTGATTGATAGTTATTGAGAAAGTATAGTGAGCGAGAGAGAATTATTATCGTGAAGGTTTTATTGTTGTTATTTATATACTATTACTATTACTATTATTAATTAATTAGTATTATCGCTACCATATTATTTGTTCATTCTAGAGATGTGTGGATTATTATTAGAAAATTCATTAAGAATTTGCAAATATCAGAGGAGGCTATTATAATTAGAGCAGTTTTTGGCTAATAACACTTGCTTTAAATTTTTTATTATATTTATTTTATTTTAAAAAGTTAGAAAATAAATTACAGTAAAGAAAAGCAGCTTCATGATATTCGCAAGGCCTGTTGTTAATTCCTATAGCACTTTTGGGGAAGGTAGATTATTACATTAATGCTTCTTGGTAATGAGATTTGAAATTCGACGATTGACTGTATTTTCGTCGTTTGCTTTTCGGATTCTTGTGGATTCTGGTTTTAGTAAAGTAACCCTGTTTTGCAGATGAGAATAGCGAACCTTCTCGGTGTCGCGGGGACGGATGTACCGATCACGGAAATCGAGAAATTCATGAATCCCCATAAGGTGATATATGATTGTTTGTTCAGAATTTAATTAATTTTTGCAACACATATTAGGGAATTAAAATTACTTATTTACTTGCTATGAAGTAAAAAGTACATTTCAGCCCCTAAGGAGTGAAAGGTACCTTTTTATTCTCTAGAGGCTAAAAAAATAGGGGAATATCGTAGACGAGTTTGGTTTGTGGTCTGTAACTTTTTTCCATGAAAATATTTTTGGACTTTTATAACACCGTTTTAAAGGTATATTAGATAAATTATTTTTCGAGAACAAAACATATATAATTACGCTACAAAAAAATTGTTAACTGGCTTTCTGAAAGTCTTCCAATTTGCCAAAAAAATGTTTGTAGTGTAGGTTGGGTCACTTCTTCAAACCTGAAAAATTAGTATAAAAATAATTTAAACAAGCCACAGTGAACCTTTTACTAAATATTTTTTTGTTCATGTCCCAAACTATACATTTACCGGTATTTTTTCAGATTTTTTGGATTTTACTCCTTATTTTTTAGCCCCTAGGGTATGAAAAGTACTTTTTACTCTATGGATACTAAAAAGTTATTTTCACTCGCTAAAAAGTAAAAATTAGGGAATAAAAGTACATTTTTCATACCTATTAGCTACAGTTATACTTCTCACCCCTAGGAAATGAAAATTCATTTTTACTTCCTAGAAAGATAAAAGTAGGAAGAAAAAGTACTTTTTATTTCCTAGGCTCTAAAAAGTTAAGAAGTAAAAAAGAGTTTTAGCCCCTAGGTAGTGAAAAGTAATGGTTGTCCGAACTCGCTTGAAAACTTTCGAGCGTGGTGCCATCTCGGGGTACAAATACGAACTGCGCTATTTTTTCCTTAGTTCTAAAATTGTCAAATACATTAATCGCTCATTTTCAAGAGGGTCGGACAAAAAGTATAGTGTCTATTTAGGGCGGAAGGCGATTTTTCCTCGTATGACTGTCGTCGTCACTTCATTCGATTGACAACTTTAAACTTTCAACTCCTTTCCACTCTCTAGGGACTAAAAAGTATTTTTCACTCCCTGTTACGTAAAAAGTGCATTTTTACGCCTATTTTTTACTTTCTAGTGGCTAAAAAGTATTTTTAATTCGACAGGAAATAAAAAGTAAATTTTACTCCTAAAATTTGACTCTCTAGAGATTAAAAAGTACTTTTTGGCCACCAGGGAGTAAAGCGTAAGAAGAAAAATGTAATTTTCACTCCCTAGGGGCTGAACAGCACTTTTTATTTTCTACCTTTTAGTCCCTACTGAATAAAAAGTAGGTTTTACTTTCTAACGAGCTAAAAGCAGGGAGAACAAAAGTACTTTTTAGTCCCTAGAGAGTGAAAATAAAAATTTAACTTCGTAAATAACTTACTTCTATAGTAAAAAATGTAACATTTTCAAAATCAAAACAGATTTTTCTCAAATTTTTCATTTAATTTATTCTAATTAATTATATTTTTTCAGTTGGGTGTGAATGGCTATGCCTTCATCGTAACCAATAATGGTTACATTCTCACGCACCCCGACCTACGTCCCCTCGTAAGTAAAATAAAACTGTTTCGAATTGTGAAATTTTAAAAAAGCAAATAATTTAAATAATGTATTTTTTACCAGTTTCTAGGCATACTGAAACCAGCATACAATAGCGTGGACATGGTTGAAGTCGAATTGATGGATCAGGACAGAGGTCCGCGTGAATTTGATGATGCCTTAATCGCGGTAATTTATTAAAGATTGAAAAGAATTTTAAAAATTTAGTTCTGATACATTTTTAGATTGAATAACATGACGACTGCTTTTTATTCCCAGCTTCGTGATGACGTGATTAATCAGAAAAATGGTAGCGTGACGCTTCACACGAGATACCATTATGAAAATATGGTCAGTACTAATAATTATATCTAAGGCAATATTCTACTTGGAACGCTCGAAAAACAAAGCTATTTTTGTGAATTTTTTCTGAGATTATTAATAATGATATCGATGCAGGATTTGCTAGGCTTAATAAATACACTTTTGAAATGAATTAAAAAAATTTTACTAATTTATTTTATGCACTTTTTTTTGTAAAAAACATCAGTCAAAGTCAACGCCTCAAAAAGTGCGCTGTTGTAAATATCTCAAAAACTACTGAACCGACTGTTATCAAATTTGAACCACATATTCTATACACGTATATCAACTGGCTGAACCAGGATTTCTGATATACATGTAAAAATAGCAAAATGGCGGCGAAAAAAACACAAATAAAAACGAAAAAGGTAGGCTTATTTTGCACAGTTTTTTGCAAAAAAATTACTGTAAAAATAAATTTTTTAAATAATCCTGGTTCTTCCGGTTGATATAAGTGTACAGAATATGTGCTTCAAATTTGATAACAATCGGTTCAGTAGTTTTTGAGATATTTACAACAGCGCAATTTTTGAGGAGTTCACTTGGACTGACGTTTTTATGTATAAAAAGTGCATACAATAAATTTTTTTTAAATTTTGAATATATTCCAAGAGTGTATTTATTAAGCTTAACAAACCCTACATCGATATCATTATTAATAATCTCAGAATGAATTCACAAAAAAAGCTTTGTTTTTCGAACGTTCAAAGTAGAATACTGCCTTAAGGGTGGAATCCAAGTTTAAACCTCAAAATTCGATTTCCCCATTTGATTAAAAAAATATTATAATTAGATATTTTTTCGCTCTATAGCGCTACACCTTTTTGAAAGATACATTTCTTTACATAGCGAAAAAACATTTAATTTTTGTATTTTATGGACAAAATAAAGAATTTGAAAGTTACCCTCAAAATTTCATTTTTTCATTTTACAAAAAAGTAATTTAATCATATTTGTTTTTCGCTCTGTATTCATATAATATTTCCATTAAAAAATGAATAGTGATACAACATGAAGTAATCGAATTTTGAAGCTAAAAATTGGATTCAACACCTTTAATTAAGATTATTTAACATAAATTGAATATTTGACCGTAGAAAATAACTTTATTTATTACAGAACATTTTCTACTCTTTTTTGTCTTTAGCAAAGGGTTGGCCGAGTGAAAAGAAGGTATGATTACGTTGGTATAGAAAATACAACATTCACTGTCGTGGTCAGTTTACCAGAGTATAATCAAAATGGAAACCATCAGGTTCACGCTGCCGTTGAAGTCAAAAGGTTATGGTCACAAGGTAAGTACGAGGGCACGTCATCTTTTCGATTTTCGAATACATTTTTTTATGTATAATTCATACCTAAAATGAGGTAACATCTAACCCCAAATTTATTTCAGGCACAAACGTGCTCGCTTATTTCTCGGGAGATAATTGGCGGGTACATCCCGACTGGATTTATTGCAAGTGAGTTGATATTTGAAATCATTTTGTGAGTTCCATAGTTCGCATCTAGTTTAATAGATATATTTTGAATAAAATATAAATTTTTATAACACATGCAAGACACCAACGGGTTTTCAAGCGTATGAAGCGGGATTAAATTTCTACTTTTTATCTACTAGGGAATGAAAATTATTTTTCACTCCCTAGAGGCCAATTATTACATTTCTCTCCCTATAGGCAAACAAGAGTCTTTTACTTCTTAAGGGCTGATAAATACCTTTTACTCCCTAGGTTCTAAAATAGTACATTATCGAACCGTATTTTTTAACATGACGTGTGCGAAGCTTAATTTAGCATACGCTTTTTTGACCCAACTACATATAGGTTAAAAAGTACTTTAAAACCCTATGAATTACAAAATAATTTTCATGCCTAAATCGTTAATAAGTACATTTTACTTCCTCGACCCTAAAAAGTAATTTTTACTCTCTGGAGAGTAAAAACTACTTATTACTTCATGGATTTTAAAAACTACTGTTTACTTAATAAAGTGTAAAAATCAATATTACTCTCCAGTGGCTAAAAGTTTTTTTTAAGTCCTAGGGACTAAATTTTTTGAAAATTTTTTGACTTAGCTAAGTAACAAGAGATTTTTTCTTTAAAATCATTTTTATTTTTCAATATAGTCACCTTCTAAGTCGATACACTTATTCCAGTGATGCTCTAACTTTTATAACCCTTCCAAATAATAGTTAACATCTTTCTCCTCAAAATATGCGTTTACGTGTGCGATAACCTCCTCGTTCAATGAAGATCTCTCTCCTGCAAGGGAAGTTTTAAGGATGTTATTGCTGGCTGTCGCAGTTTTTGGCCTCCCCGAATACTCATCATCAGTCGTAATGATTTTTTAATTCATAGGTGCTAAAAATTATTTTATATGCCATAGGGGTTAATGATGACCGTTAATTCTATATAGGCTAAAAAATACTTTTTGCTCTCTGGAGAGTAAAAAGTAAGGAGTAAATAGTACTTTTATTTTCTAGGGGCTAAAAAGTACTTTTTACTCCTTAAATAGTAATAGCTACCTCGAGGGTTTCATGTCTGAGCCTATAACGTCTTCCTCAGCGTTCCTCTCTGATGGCGTTCCATTTCGTATCCCTTGGGCTCCTCTTCAGTTATTTAATACCTCCAATTTATAGAGGGCCACTAGAAGTCGAATTGTCTAGGATCCGAGAGTGATTCCTCTTCAGATACTTGCCAGCTTTTCACCTTACCAACTAGTACCTCTGAGCATTAGCGTCACATCGAGTAACTCCTTCCTTATTTCGGTCTGGAAGGTAGGAGTATTACCTTCAAACGAAGGCCAAGAAGAGAATATTACCTGCAATCAAGTCAACTATCTGGTTAAGGGTCCACTGAGATCCCACGAATAGTAAGGAAAATAAATTTCATCTACGCAGGGTCCCGCATACCTGGATGAGACTTATAATATTAAGAGATATAGCCTGATTTTTCCCGATCCACCGTTTCCCATTTCACCTCTAGCCTTTGCGAACAGATTTTGTAACCTTAGTGTGTCATCCATCCATAGCTGCTAACCTCCCTGTATAGCTCTACTGGTTTGCAGCTCCCAAAGTCGCAGACCTTAAGTCCTTCCACTAACTATTTTTTACTCCATATGAAGTGAAAAGTAATTTTTTCCCTTAGTTAGAGAGTAAAAAGTAGAACTTTTGCCTGATTTATTGGAATCAAAAAAACCGTTGAAATCATGTATTAATTATAAAACCTATCATATGAGTAGAAAAAGTGCCTCTTCTCCCCCTTGGTATTAATTCTTTGCTTTTGAGTTTTTCCAGATACCATTACGAAGGGGTATTCAACTTCCATTCTCCAGAGGAGCTGCTCGTTCACTTTTTGAACAGAACTCGTCAACAGGATCGAACCTGGAAATGGATAGATGCAAAACAAAGATCTCAACCACCAGAAAAATCAAACGCAAGTTCCAAGTCCTTCAGTAAGTCAGGTACAAGGTCTCTCCTCAAAGGACAGTGAGAAAATAATCAATTTTACTCTTTTATGCACTATTGTTAATTTATTACGTACACTGGACATTTTACTTTAAAATTTATTTTAAAAAGTATTTCTTTTCATCTAGAAAATATCTTTGTTCCCAGCAGACTCTTATTATTGCGATCGACATCTTCTGCTGACTTTAGTACACGATGCTCAGGTAACCCAATGGTTTGGGAATCATTCTACACCTCGTGAGGAAAAGGGGTAGGCAACATTTTAAATTTAAATAATAACAAAAAATAAACTGAAATTCGTTTAGACATTTCACTAAAAAGTTACACCGTTCATCAAAGTTGAAACCTTCGATGTGCACGTAAATTGAAGGAAAAGAAAGAAGCATAATTTCGGTAGATTACTGAATATACCATAAATTGTGGGAAGAAGTAGTTCTTTGTTCTTCAAATTACAAATGTTCATTCATTAATCACAATCTGTGTCATTATTCGTTTCTATCCTCTATTACGTAGAACAAACTAAAGATATATTTTTTCTATCTTTATCGCATTGTTCTACTAATTTATATGTAGTAATTAAAAAATAGAAAAGCATACACTCTTTACACATGTTACTATTATTCAGTGTGAATATTTTTTTTAGTTCGTTTTAATGCACATTTTTTGTATCGGATAGATGAAATGCACCTGTTCTTTTTTTACTAATACTTGCCACTTTGACACCATGCAGACTTTTAACTAGGCTGATGAACCTCCTACCCAGGTAACGTCATCACATCGCACCTATTACGTTCTTAGAATTAATTAATCGTGTTTTCATAGTTTCTATCAAAAAATTTTCTTTCTTTTATATCCTTTTCTTTTTCTATTAGTACCACGCTCATGCCTACTTAACTCTCTTTCGCTCAATTTTTCTTGCTCTGTGATCTAATAGCCTATGTGGATATAGCGGATCGGCAATAATTATCGTGTGGGAATTATACAAATTTTTGGGTAATAAAAGAAAATTTTAATTGCATTTTAATTTGTATCATCTTTATCGATTCTCAGAGGAAGAAAAAGGTCACATTAATAAAGTACTGTGTATGAAAGTTCGGCTGAAAAGTTTGTAGGCTAACATATTAAAACACATTTTTTTGGGGGTGAAATTTGATTTTATTATTAAATATAGTTACCTTCGAGGGTGTTACAACAATTAGCGGTCATACAATTTTCCGATACCATTTTTATAGTACGATTTCTGTATATAGTACGATTGCTGGACGGGGAAGCAATTGGTAGCATAATGCATGCAATTTTTCCATCGTTTTAGTTTATTTGTGACACGGTGCATTGTCTTGATGAAACAGCACTTTTTTCTTCTTCAAATGGGGCCCTTTTTCGTGATTTCATCCTTCAAGCGCTCCAACAACGCTATGTAATAATCGCTGTTGATGGTATGGCCCTTTTCGAGCTAATCGATGGATATTGAACCATACGCATCCCAGAATACTGATGCCATAACCTTGCCAGCCAACTGTTGCTTCTTTTCACGCCTAATTTTGATTCGGTTTATCACGTGCAGTCCACTCGGCTGACTGTCGATTGGACTCTGGAGTGCAGTGATGGAGCCATGTTTAATCCACTGTCACATGTCTTCTGAAAAATTCGTCTTTACAACGGTTAGATATCGCTAAAAAATGCTCTGAATCATCAACTCGTTGTTGCTTTTGATCAATTGTGCTCGCACGACACCCACTTAGACCTTATTTGATATCTTTAAAGTCTCAGCTATCTCGATCAACTTCAATTTACGATCATTCAAAATTATTTTGAGGACTTTTTTTATGTCTTCGTCGGTAACAGCCTCTGTCGGACTTCCATTGCGTGCATCGTCATCGACGTTCATTTCGCCTCATTTAAATTTAGCAAACCACTTCTCAATTTTTTTCACTATAACAAAAGTTGCTTCACTCACAATGTTATATCTCACGAATCAATTGTCCGAAACCTGCCAATTTATACACGTATCGTTTGAAGGTTGGTACTAACTAAAAGTCATATGGATTTATGGTAATTTTTAGTAACGCCATCAATGTGTTAGCCTACGAACTTTGCAGCCGATATGTAAAGTATCAACTTTTCTTTAAAATAATTACAAGCTTGAATAGGATTTATGTACCTAAAAATGTTCAAAAGTGTCCCAAAGTTTAGAACATAAATACAGACAAAGTAATAAAAATATTCTACAAAATAGAATACAAGTACCAAAAAATTACAAAAAGGTTTTTAAAAAAGTCCTAAGCAGTGGGACTTATGCCCTAAAAATAGGACTTTACGTCATTACTACAAAAAAGTAGGACATATGTACTAAAAAAATCTCAAAAATGTCCTAAAGAATAGGACCTAATAGTATCAAAAAAGTTCCCAAAAGTCTCCTAAAAATAATACAAAAAAAGGACATCAGTACCCAAATGTTCCAAAAGTATTATAAAATATAGGAAATAGATATTTAAAAGGTTCCCAAAATTTCCTAAAAGTAGGACATTTTTGTCACTTTTTTTTTACAAACTTGATACTTAGGTTCCATTGTTTAGGATCTTTTTGGTTTTAATGTTCAATTTTTGAGGTAATTTTTGGGATTTTTCTGGGTATAATTTTGTACTGACATTCTATTGTTTGACTTATCTAATTTTGAGGTTTTTTTAAGACTACTTTGATACTTATTTTCCGTTTTTGGGACTTCTTTTCGTAAGGATGTTCTACTTATAGAAACTGTTATATAAAATTTTAGACCTTATTTTTTAAAAGACTTTTAGGTAATTTTTGTATTAATTATTTTCTATTCTTTAGTACTTTTTTAGAGCTTTTTTTTACATAAATCCTACTTTTTATGACATTTTTGAGACTTTTTGGAACTTTTCGGTGCATATATCCTAATTTGTAAGATATTTTTTGAACTTTTATTAGAAAATATGTCCTAGGAGCGCTTGTAGAAAGTTATAAAAAATATTGGTACATAGTTTACTACTGATTTATCCGATACCCGATGCTTTAATAAGACTTTTTTTTACTCGCGATTATTCGAAATTCAAAGATCCTTAAGGAATAAAATGTACCTCACTTGATTATTGTTACTAATCTGTTATATTTCTTATATAAAATTACAGGACATAATAAAAAAAAGCGTAGAAAAGTGAATAAAGACAAAGAAAACAAAAGTCTTTTATCCATCTCTATAATCACGAAAAAATCTCTAGCTTTTTTAGTTTCCAGTTGATAATAGTCTATCTGTATTCCTTCCTCTTTTCTTTGTAAAATATGCATATCTGTATTTCTTACTTTTGCATATTCTTTTCAGGGGAGTCAGGAAGAGGAATTACGCTTCCGATCAAATTACCTCAAATACATTGTCTATTCTTGAGTAACATAGCAAACCATAAAATTGTTAAAATAGTTGCTTTCACCTTGAAAAAATTCCGCTATGTTCTAAAAATCATTTTTGATGCAATCTACTCTAATTATTCAAATTCGAATTGAATTATAGAAAAATTGCGTTTCTAAGAGCGTGATGCAAGTAAATTTTATCTTTACTCCAATTTGTTGAATAATCTAAATTGAATTTCCTCGCAGGAAAGAGTTCTGGCAACGATTTGGACACACTGTTTCTTTTATGGCGACACACAGCGGCTTGACGAGATGGCAAGATTTTCATTTCGACGAAAAAGTGAAGGAAAAAACGGCAAACTTCGGTGCAAAGTATCCTCGAGCAATTGATGAAATTTGGTACAAAAGAGCTGTGGAACAATATTACGTAGACCCTGAGAACTTTGTTTTTGCGGTGCCTATAGTCACTGATAAGAAGAATGTCGTCGATAACTCGACTTTGGTCACTGTCAGTCGTGCCATCTTTGTAGGTACGTAATGGAAGAAAAATAATACACATATTTAGTTATTGCAGTCGTCACAGCACCTATTGTCATTAAAGAAGGTGGAAAGATGATTTTTTAAAAATAAAAATAGCGGAAAAACAGGTGACAAAAAATTAAAAAAAAAACTTAAAATGTCAGACCGGTGATACCAAAAGATTTATAAAAATTTAGAAGGATTTTTTAAAAAGATTTTATATGATTTTAAACAATTTACTCAAATTTCAAGAGTTTTCAAGCAATTTTAAATGATTTTAAAGAATATGAAGAGATTTCATAACATTTTAAGTCATTTTCAATGATATTAAAGAATTTCAAGTGATTGCCAGTGTTTTAAGGATTTTAGTAAACTTTAGTAGATTTCGAAAAGATTGATAATTATTTTAAGATATTTTATTTTATTTTAGACGATTTCCAGAGATTTAAAAAATTTTTACACGATTTAAAATAATTTGAAGGCTTTGGTAAAATTTCATAAGCTTTTAATTGATTTTATAGAACTTTAAGAAATATCAATAAATTTTTAAGAATTTTAAGAAAGTTCAAGAAATTGTATAAGATTTTAAGACATTCTTAATGCTTTCAAAGAATTATAAACGATTTAAAGTGCTTTAAAAATATTAAAAATTTTTTTATGTACTTAAGGGATTTCAAGCAGACTTTAAAGTATTTCAAGAGATTTAAGGGCATGCTCTAAGCAGACCACGTGACCAAATTAGTTGCAATTTTTTTCCGTGTTCACCACATCCAAACGCA
>JAUESI010000027.1:1701249-1720298 GCA_032275145.1 Synergus laeviventris | reverse complement strand
ATGTCGGACAAATGTATTTCGTGATGCGTGGCCATGGTCTGCCGTAACGTTCCTCCTTGATGGAAAAGGGAGGCATGCCTTCTCGCGGTGCTCAAAAACTTTTCCTCGAACTCCGGAGGGAAGTTGTGCACTAAATTTGGCGGCAGTGTCTCGTTGACTGGTTGTCTGGTCTCTGGAATCAGGTATAGGCGGGTCCTTTCCTGTGCGCCAACGTATATGCATCCTAAGCACTGTTCATATATTACTCGATGTTGTTCCAGCCAAGGAACTCCAAACACGAGTTCGTTTGCCAAATCTTCACTGACATAAAATTTCCCTGGGTAATGTTGGTCACCAGCTTCAGGCGTTAATTGGATTGATCCAATTAGTTTGAGTATCGACCCCTGCGCGGCAAGTTGCGCATAAGGGGGGCCAGGTCCAAGCGATCTTAGTTGATCCTCACTCAGAAGGGATGCGCGGACCAAGTTATCTGAGGAACATGAATCCACGTAGGCGATGGCTTCCCTCTCTCCTAGGCGCACTCTGAGGCTGGAAAGTCGTCGAGGGGTGACACTCGTGAGGTTTACTGCTGGGGTTTCGGATTCCTGGATTGCTCGACGGTTTCTGCGGCCGCCGAGCTTCGCCAGTTTCCCTGTGTGTTATCACGTCGTTGAGCAGCAAAAACTGGACAGTCCCTGTGAAAGTGGAACTCTGGACAGAAACGGCATGGTGGGGCATTTCGGCGGTTATCGACTCCTTGGTTGTGGATTACAGGGGCCTTCTTCACCTCTTCCTTCCTAGTTTTTCGTCTTGGAGTCTCCTCTTGTTCGTCTCTCTCAGCTTCCACGGCTCGTTCCAGCAATTCTCCGAAGGTCCTCGGGCGGAAAGCTCGAATCGCGCGTCGAATGGATGTCTTCAATGATTCCAAAAGCAGGAGGACGACATCTTCTTCATCCTGATCTGGTAGCAAACGTCGAGCGAGTAGACGCTTTTGTTGCAGAAATAGTGCCACAGATTCTTTTTCATTCTGTTTCCTGGAGTAGAGCTGGGTATTAAGTCGCATGATTGTGATGCGACTTGCGTATTTATTGCGTAGACTCTCTCGGAATTCGTCCCACGGTAGGGAGAGAGAATCAAAAACCTCCCACCACTTGGAGGCTGGTTCCTTTAAGGCCCTTCCGGCGAGACGTGTCCATTGTGAAGGGTCCGTGGCGGATAGCGTGAAATGTTGTTCACACTCTCGCAGGAACACTTCGGGATCCTCGTGGTCTAAGCCAGAGAATCTTGGTAGTTCCGGAGTCGGGGCTCGGATGGCTCTTATCATGGCTGCCCAGTCGGCCATGCTTGGCATAAACATCGTTGGTCCAGGCTGAGTGCCGCTGCTGTGTGTTGGTCCGCCAATTGATGTGTTCCACGTTCCACAAGGGGTTGAAGAACGGGAACCAGTGCGGTTGGGGGAAAAGAAGAAAGGTGAAAATTCGGGATGGATATGAGGAAAGGACCGAAGGTCCTGGGGAAAAAAGAGAGGTTCGGAGGACAGATGTGGGGGGGGGAGGAGAGAAGGGTAGGAAATTATTCTTCGTAAAATTTTAGCTCTGAGAAGAGCTGTTGGTTGAAATATAGGTAATGGGTTGCTCTGAAAAGAGCAGATTCCAAAAATAAAAAAAAATAACAAATAATTTTGTTTACCCTTTTAATTTATTGGTTCTAATTCAAGCCTCTATGATAAGAGGAGCGTTATGAAATGGTGAGGCAGAGGCAGGTAACTGTGTAGCGTGTCACTTGTAGACTGTTCCGTATGGCCAGGTGAAAAGCAAGAGATCCCTCAAGGTAGGAGGGCCTGACGTCTTTGGTCGAGTCCAAAACTGAGATTCATTGTTGAAGGCGAAAGTGTTTCCCTTTTATGCTGAGAGCCGGCGGAGTCGTCGCAACGGCCGAGCCTCTTCTGATTGGGGGCCTTTTACCCCCGGAAACTTTCAGGGACCAATCGGTTTACAGTGCCTCTGCCTTCAGTACTAGGTGTACGTACAAAAATTCCGCTCCTCTTATTTTACAAAAACATTATCATAACAATTATCTAATCTACTTCTAACTTAATTACTAACATGTATTTGGACATTATAATACCCTATGTCTAGTCTAATATTTCTAATATATTAGTGAACAAAAGTGATTATTAGATATATCTTAAAATTACTTGGCGTCTCTAACCATGTCCCCTTACGTTTCCCCATAGAATTAAAATACTATTGTTTAAAAAGATAAATGTTATACAGAATATAATATTATATTATAATAATTATAACAAACATTATATTTTCGTTGAGGTGGAATAATATATAAACGTTGAGACCGAGTTTTTCCCGTCATTCGGAGTATTAAGGTACGAAAGATGGACAATGAGTGTTAACTACGGGCCCTAATGACGGGTTTTTCCCATCATTAGAAATATTGAGGTACGAAAGTCGGACAATGAGTGTTAACTACGGGCCCTAATGACGGGTTTTTCCCATCATTAGAAATATTGAGGTACGAAAGTCGGACAATGAGTGTTAACTACGGGCCCTAATGACGGGGTTTTCCCATCATTAGAAATATTGAGGTACGAAAGTAGGACAATGGCCTAGCAAGATTCGTCGAGAATGAGACTTAGGGACCGATGTCCCGTAAGGATACAATTGCATTTAAGAAAACCTTAATTGAGAAACTCTCCAGGACCGAAGAACTAGAGGGTTCCTAAGTCTCCCCGATTATACATCTGGAGGATGTATATCAGATTTAATAGAGTGATTTTAAAAGATTTCAAAGCAATATTTTTAGCGATTTAAAAATATTTAAAGAATTTTAAGATATTTTGAAAAGTCTAAAAGAATTAAAGAGATTAAGAGGAATATTATATGTTGCGTTGTAAAACACGTGATCGGCAGGCGAGGCCACGGTCTTGAGTTTTGCGATAAGACAAAAGCGAGCAGCAAAGAAGGGAATAAAGGGAGCGAGTGTGTACGTGCGGGCGAACGACGCTAACCCTTTACCCTAACCCGATCACTTCCTTTTCACATCGAAAAGGCATAACTAGCGCGCGGAGTTCCGTCGTGAATAAAAGGGCCCATCAGTGGCCGAATAAAAGCGCCCATCAGTGGCCGAATCAAAGCGCCCATAAGCGGCCAAACCAAAAGCGCCTCTTCTAGGCCAAATCCAAAAAGGAACAACCGTGTTCAGAAACTTCAGTTTAGAAAAAAACCGATGCGACCGCGAGTGACGCTAACGCCAGATTCTATCACGATTTCATAGTGTAAATAAAATCAGTTTTTTTTGTGTGTATATTTTCAGTGCAAATTAATCAGGGTTCTTTATGCCGCCAAGGCTTTGTCCTAAAATTTCATGAAGTTTAATTCTCTAACCTATCCTCATTAATCTACAACAACAAAAGGCTTGTAAAGTGCAGTGAACAGAATAAAGAAAATATAAACTAGATAGTCGAGCCACCTACAGCAAGGCCATCAAGAATAATTCAAAAAATTTTGAAGTGTTTGATAGAACTTCAGTAAAATGCTGACTATAATGGATAAGTCGTTATTTGAAGATTGCATAAATTTGCAGATTGACTAACCAAATTATTTTTTTTTTTTTTTAGGTAATGGAGCTACAAAAGCACCTGTTGGTGTCGTGGGCTTCCAATTCCTGCAAACAGCCTTGCAAGGTCTCTTTCAAAACAGAACTTATACATGTGAGGGAGCAGTTAACTGCACAAGAAACTGCAGTGATAAAAACTTGGCTTGCTATTTAATCGACAACCATGGATACATCATTGCAGCTAATCACCATAACGCTGACGAGTCTGGCCGCTTTCTTGGTGAAGTAAGAGGCACTATAATGTCGAGTTTGGTCCAAAGAGGGATTTTCAACAAAATCACAATTTACGATTATCAGGCTGTCTGTTTTGATCCCACTGGTGAATCCAACGATGGCAGCATTCTGATGACGGTTAGTTATTTAGCAACAAAATAATCAATTATATAATATAATAATATACAGAGAACAATATTCTGCATAAAATAGAATTGTATATCTGCAGAATGCCAGTGTACAATGTACATTGTACATATGTAGTATATACAGTCGACTGGCTAGCTGCACGCTTTCCAAAGTCACTTCCATCACTTTCCACTTTGAGTCACTGGACACTCCAACCACGGACCTTTTTCCATAACTGCACCTCCGAAGAGGCCTATAATAATATTGCTTTCCCAACCATTCGCGCACAAGGGAGAGTGGCTTAAAAAGTGTGCGATTAGTCAATTTTTCCATCCTTGGATACAACCATAACTTTTTGGCTTTAAATTCATTCCAAACCAATCAGAAAGTTTTCGAATCATTTTAAAATCTGCAGAAGTTTTCTACCTTTCTTAATTCTCTTTAAGCTGTGCGTCAATTGGAAATTCAGTCCGATTAAATCTGAAGCTTATGTTTAAATCCATTTCAATCTAATTATTCCAAAATTGTTCTGAATGACTTTCAACTCTTCACAACCCGAATGAATCCGAAACCAATGTAAATTCACCTTTCAGTCCTTTTTAATCCGGTTCCAATCCACGTATCCGAAATCAACCTTAACGACTTTTCACCTTTTCATTCTGAGGCCCTAATCTGGATGAATACGAACGACTTTCAATTATTTTCAATCCAAAATCTAAACGGCACTTACTCTCAATCCATACCCCCAGTCCTAATTAATCCGAAATCAATCTGAACTAGGGGAAGGTTGAAGGATGGAAATTAGTGTTGGAGACTCACCGTTTGTAGTGCACTGCAGATCTGCCTTCAACTGTAGGTGTGTGTCATAATCCTAGACACATCTATTCGTCACAGCTAACGTTGAAGAACAGCTACAGCTGCAGTTCCTTATTTTTTACTTCAGGATCGTTCCGTAGTAGAAATTCTTTACAAATTCACTACTCAATGTTCATTCAAATTTAACAGTTCAAATTAAATCGAAAATTTCACCACGATTCAACTAATACAAAACACAACGAATTTGTGAATTGGAGTCTTAACACAATTACACGTCACACAACATTTGCTGTAACATATGCAATTTCCTTGATTACCACTCACTGTACTTATTTCACGAATATAATCTCACAAGTGCTGTGAAGTTATAAAATTCACAAAGTCCTAGATCAAAGAATATGTCATATATTAATTGGTGTCCAATTTGTTTATCTGCACAAGTCACTGCAGTTAATTAACCACGTTCATGGTTACATGAAAGTGCACGATAATCACAATTCAATTTTTTCACAAATTTTAAAATGTATCCGGCTCGAAGGACCAATGTTTGCACGGGTAAAGGTGCTATATTGTATATGTATCATTCATGTTAAAAAATACTGTTTATTCAAATTTAAAGTTAAAGACTAAGTTACAAATGAGTGGTTAAACTAAAATATTCGAAGTTCACGAAAAAGGGTACACGTACAAACTCGGTCGTACTCTGTTTAAGGATGGTTTTAGACTGCTGAATTGATACCTAAGAAGTAATGCTGAAACTTAAGTGCTAGATCCCGACGTTGCCAAAAAGGTAGAGGTAAGGAATATTTCAAAATTGTAAATTATTACAAATACTGGCAACCTGGGATTGTCCCGGAAAATAATGAGTAAGACCGATGAGAGTGCCGATGGAAGGCCGTTGGTACTCTAAGTTTATTGGGGAGGTTCATCCCATGGCTTGCCCGTGCCGATGCCGATTGACAGTCTTAAGGTTTATTCAATAAGAGGTCGAAAGATGCTAGTTTTTGCACAGAGCTCATGTAGAAAAACAAGGTTTAGCCACAAACACTCAGGTTAAATTGAATGCACCTAGGTATAAAAAACCTAGTAGCAATCTTATGTCTCACGTAGCCACAGATAAATCAGCG
This sequence comes from Synergus laeviventris, assembly GCA_032275145.1. Lineage (NCBI taxonomy): Eukaryota > Metazoa > Arthropoda > Insecta > Hymenoptera > Cynipidae > Synergus > Synergus laeviventris. The sequence continues at coordinate 1,714,401 of JAUESI010000027.1, read as the reverse complement.
TGTTTAATGTGTACAAATCCTCACGCAATTGATGAATGCAACGAGTTCAAAAAACTTTTCGTTCAAGAACGAGGAAACATGGTTAGAAGATTTCTCTTATGTTTTAACTGTCTTTCTTCTAGCCATGGAAATAGGAATTGCCAATTGGGAACCTGTAGGAAATGTTCAAAAAGACATCACACATTACTGCACATGGAATGGACATCTCAGCCTAAGAAAGTTGAGCAAGAACAGGAATCATCTCCTGAAAATTTAAATTGCCAAGTGTCTTATATCGCGGCATCATCGCAAATGTCTGATCACGATGAAGATCCGTATGTCGTTTTATCAACTGCAATTGTGCATATTCGCGATCGGAAAGGCAATTTTCATGAGCGTAGAGTCTTACTCGATACGGGATCACAACCGAATTTAATTACTGAGGATTTGTGCCGTAGACAGAACTACCTGTTTTTGCAATTGATATGACAGTTTCTGGAGTAGAGCAGATTGGTCTTAATCTTAGAAAGCGAACGAGTGCAGTAATAACGTCTAAATTTGGACATTTTGAGACTTCACTGCATTGTCTGGTCACGTCGCGTATTACTCAATATGCGCCCGTCTAGCCAAAGGATTTGGAACACATCGAGATTCCTCATCACATCCAACTAGCCGATCCAACAATTAAGAATCCGCAGGTAGATTTGCTAATCGGGGCCTGCCTATTTTGGGTTTTACTATGTGTAGGACAGATTAGACTGCTTCCAGAAGGTTTAGTGTACTAGAAGGAAATCTCTTAGCATCAAGGTCTATAAAAAAAATTAATAAGACTACCTTTCACCATGTTGTTACCAAGCAGCAGTTACATAATCAAGTTGAAAAACTCTGGGAATTGGACCAGATTTCCTCCAGAAAAGGCGCAAAGGATCTCGACACGGAGAATGTTTGTGAGCAGCATTTTATCACAACAACAAAACACGCTAGTGACGGGCGATTTGTCGTTAATATCCCTTATTGCGATAGGGCAAATGATCTTGGAAGTTCTTTCGAGATAGAGAAGAAACGATTGAATGCTATGGAACGTAAATTAGAAAAGGATGCAGAACTGAAGAAGGGATAGAATTTATGAATGAATACGAAGCCTCGGGTGACAAATCGAAGGTGGCTCCAGACAAAATTGATTCTGATCCTCCATTATATTATCTTCCTCATCACGCCGTGATGAAACCCGATAGCACGACTACCAAGATTTGTGTGGTCTTCGATGGGTCTTCCAAAACTTCCTCTGGAATTGTGGTTGCCTCCCTGCGAACGCGATTTTGGCCACTATCGTGTAAAAATCTGGTCAAAAATGTCATTAGGAAATGCGTGCATTGCTTCCGTGCCAAACCAGTGGGCAGTGAATATATCATGGGAAGTCTACCTGCCGCACGAGTAACACCTTCTCGTTCTTTTAACAATTGCAAAGTTGACTATGCAGGGCCGTGTTTCGTAAAGGACAGAACTCGAAATCAGACTGTTACTAAGGCCTATTTATGTATATTTGTCTGTTTCGCGACAAAGGCCGTTGACCTGGAACTATCTAGCGATTTATCAACGGATGCATTTATAAGTTGCCTACAGCATTTTATATCTCGACCAGGTCGCCCTCAGAACATATATTCGGACAACGGGAAGAACTTTTTCGACGCTCGAAGTGAGCTCAACGATTTAGCGGGACTACAACTTGACCCCAAACATCAAGAGCGTGTAGTCAATTCTCTATCTCGGAAAGGAATAAATTGGCATTTCATTCCTGCCCACGCACCGCATTTTGGAGGATTATGGGAAAGCGCTGTAAATTCTGTAAAACATCATTTGAAGCGAGTCATTGGCGAATCGAAACTTATATTCGGGGTTTGGACGTATCACCGAGCTTCACCCAGGCAAAGACGGTGTGATAGGTGTTGCTTCGATTAAGATTCGCGATTCTATCCTGGATCGACCAGTATCAAAGCTGTGTGTCTTACCCATTGAGGACTCTGTAACCAGCGATTAGAATTTAAGATGTTTTCTGTTTTTCTTTTATTGCTACAACTTATAGTTATGTAATTTCGTACTAGACTATAAGTTCATATAAGGCTATTGTATAGGTAAAGTCTTGAATGAATGTTTTTTATTGTTTCGAAAGGAGATCTTTCAAAGTGGACGGAATGTTTGACAGAATGAATCATATTTATTATTTTCAACAGAAACATGAATTTCTAGCATGCTTGTCTGTAGCTCAATATTGTACATCTGCTCGGAAACCTTTTTATTGCAGCTTTCTAAAATTTCAGGTCCTTGTGGTTATTTGATGGTATGCACGTTTTTAAGTAATAGACTTAGCACCTTTCGACCTCTCATTGAATAAACCTTAAGACTGTCAATCGACATCGACACGGGCAAGCCATGGGATAATCCTCACCCAATAAACTTAGAGTACCAACGGCCTTCCATCGGTACTCTCATCGGTCTTACTCTTTATTTTCAGGGACAATCCCGGGTTGCCAGTATTTGTAATAATTTACAATTCTGAAATATCCCTTACCTCTACCTTTTGGGCAACGTCGGAATCTAGCACTTAAGTTTCAGCATTACTTTTGGGTATCAATTCAGCAGTCTAAAACCATCCTTGAACAGAGTACGACCGGGTTTGTACGTGTACCCTGTTTCGTGTACTTCGAATATTTTAGTTTAACCACTCATTTGTAACTTAGTCTTTAACTTTAAACTTGAATAAACAGTATTTTTTAACATGAATGATACATATTTAATATAGCACCTTTACCCGTGCAAACAAACAGCATCCTTAACCTCAGATTAGAATCCTTGCTTTAACCTCTGATTGGCTAAGATTCATTCGGATTGGAATCCCCGCATTGTCTGTAGAATTAAATCAGATTCATTCAAATTGAAACCCTTGCTTTCACTCTCGAATAAATCGGATTCATTCGGATAAAAATCTTGAGTTTCACTCCAGATTAAATCGGATGTAGTCTGATTGACATATTTGTTAAAATCCTGATTAGGCCGGATTAAAGTGGATTATAGTCCTTCTTTTATACTCAGGTTAGTTCGGATTCAGTCACATTAACATTCTTGTTCCGAATTCGTATTGTATCGGATTAAATCCTGTAGAAAGGCTTTTTTCAAAATCTTAATGAGACGGATTAATGCGGATAAAAATCTTGATTTGAACATCGACATGTTCGGATTGGAATATTTCCTTTGATCTCGAATTAGACAGAAATTATTCGGATTGAAATCTGTTGTAACTTAGTACTTTGAATGAGGCAAGCATAATTTGTGTAATTTCTGTATCTTGGCAACGCTGTACTCGGTATTACTATCTGGCAACGTCGGATTGATTGTACTGTTGGACATTGTGGGTCTCTACAGTTAGTACGTCATTTTTCGGACCTACGGCATGAAAGTATATTACACGCTACGAGTATAGTTTTCTAAATAAACCTAAATTCAATGCAACTTGTGTTACTTTTTACTTAAAGATCTCCGAATAACATCTCGTTTTAACAAAATCCTCTTAAATTGACTTCAGAATTAGGCGGTTTCATGTGAATTGCAGCTCTGGTTTCAACCTCAGAATTAATTGAATTCAGTCGGACAGAAAGTTAGCTTTGACCACGGAATAGATCGGATTCAGTCGGATAGAAATCTTAGTTTACCTTCAGACTAGATCAATCTTGGATTATGTTGGATTTCAGGCGGATTAATATTCTTGTTTCGACTTCAAATTAGATATCGGAATTAATCGGATAGGTATATTTATTTTGTCCGATTTCGGATTAGATCGGAATGAAACTGTTTAGTTCGAAAGCGCTTTTGATTATTTTTTTTATCTATTCTTTTTTTTTAGTATATAGTTACTTATATATTGTTTTTATTCTTTGATATGATGATAAAAGCACTTAAATAAACAATATATTTACAGCCTTGGAAAACCCTACAAACAGTAGCATCCTGGTTGTTTGGCCAAGCAGCTTGGGCATTCGCGAAAGCTGGAATCTGGCATAGCGATTATTCTTATGCTCAAGGTGATTTTCCAAACATGAGTTCCGTTGATGACAAATCGCAATCTCCAGCTGCAGATAGTAGAGATGAAAAGACATTTGATAGTCGAGTTATAATCAAGAGGACCAGACCACAACCTTGTGATAAGCAGGTAAATTTCTCTACTTTCAAAAAATCCTTTGAAATTCCTTAAATTGCATGAAAAACTTTTAAATTACTTTAAAAAAGATTTTAAATCCCTCAAAATTCACTTAAAACAAAATTTCACGAAAACTTTCGAAATTAAAAAAAATCTATTGCAATTTTTTAATTACCAAGACATCCTTTCAAGTTCATAATAAAAATTTCTGAATTCTTTTTTATTTCTACAAAGTTGTTTGGTATCCTTCACAAATGCTCGAAATCCTTTTAAATTTCTAAATATTTCGTGACATCTCAAACTTTGCACGAAAATCTTTGAAATTCCTCAATAATCATTTGAAATCTCTAAAAATTTCACAAAAGGAAGTAAAATCCATTAAAAAAATTTGTTGATAGCTCAGAATTACTCAAAATTTGTTGGTACCTTTTAGAATTCTACGAAATCCTTTGATATTCCTTGAATTCTCTTAAGGTCGTTGCAAAGTTTTGAAAAAATTAAAAATCGAAATCTGTTCTACGAATACATGGTAGATTAGAGTATTCTACAGATTTCGGATTTTTTTGGAGCTTATGCACATTTTTTTGAAAACTTTGCAACAGCCTTAAGGCTAATCTAATTGGACATTTTCTTTGTCCAATTCAAAAGGGTATTGATCAGCACTATATAAAGTAATTCGATTTATCAAAACTATTGGTCCCATTTTTTCATCAGTTAAAATTTTGCATTTTAACAAATGATTCCCAAATACTAAAACTTTTAGTCTGGTTCCATTGCATAGGCCTTCGTTAATAAAATGATTTTTGATTAACTTCACAACATAATTAATTCCCTAATCGTAATTCATAAGGAGGTACATTGGTAGGATTTAATCATTTAATGTCCTTTTAAAACTCCACGAAATTCTTTGAATTTTCTAAAATTCTCTAAAAATCACAAAAACCTATTAAATTAATATTTTATGATCATATTTTTAAAAATTTTTTGTAAAATTTTACTCTAGGGGTTGATCACTCAAATTTTTGTTTTACACCCAATTTCAAGATTTCACATATATTTCAAGCGATCTCTAAAGACTTTTAAAAGTATTGAGGTATAGCAAATATTTTTAGAAATGTTAAGGCATTTCGTGGAATTAGACGATATTTAAAAAGTTTTAAAATGAATTTGAATGATTTTATGAAATTCCTTAAAAACAAAACTTTTGAAATCTTTTCACAATTTTATTTTTATAATTTTACTAAATCCTTTTAAATTTCTAAAAAAAAATTCTTTCAACCTAAATTTGACGAAAAAATTTTTAATTAATTTAAAAATTACACGAATTCACACGAGACTGGTGAAAAAAATTTTTCCATGCAAAACTTTTACCATTATTTCTTCCTTGTCCGTGCAAATAAATATTATTTTTTGAATGCAAATTCAAAAATATATAAAATGAAAATTTTTTGCAGGTTGATTTGTATCTTCTGAATCACACTCACACGAAAGATTACGATGTCGATTCTGATTCAGCAGACAGCGACTGCTTGAGGCCCTACGTTATTCAACCAGTAGTTTTCAGCAATATGTTGTTGCTTGTGATAGACATTAATTGTCCAGGAACAAATGAAAATCCTATAACAATTACTCACAGTGATACCTACCCGAAAAATGAATCAATGACACTCGTTTGTTTGAAGGCGGACAAAGTTTTGAAAAGAAGAAGACCGCAGTCTTGTGTCCGAAGTCACAAGAATGAAAGTGAAATTAAAGACCAGTGTGGTCTTGCTACAAACTCTCGGCCAAGTCTGCAATTAATATTAATTTCATTCTTACTCTTCTTCTACCAATTGAGATTCTCTGTTATTTTCTCATCATAATTATGTTCTCTTTTAAAGATCAGAAATATCTGAGGGTGTTGGCTTCAAAATTCAGTTTTTCCATTTTTCTCATGGAATATTACAAATTAATATTAAATATAAATAAATTAATATTGAAAATAGATTTGAAACGTTTAAAAAAAAGTACTTAATTTTCAACCAAATTATTTATATTAAAAAGTAAACTTGAAATTTTACTTTTCAATATAAAGAATAGATTTTCAACTCAATATTTAAATTTTCAAATAAAGAAATTAATTTTGAGCAAAAAACAATTAATTTTTAATGAAATAGTTTACATTTCATACAAGATGATATATTTTCAACAAACACAGAAATATTTTAATTTTCACTCAAAAATATTTATTCTCAACCAAAGAAATGAATTTTCAGTGGAATAGTTAAATTTTCACCAAAAGATAGTTTTCAACACCAAAATAGTAAAATATCAGTCTAATAGTTTACTTTTCATTCAAAAAATAGATTTTTAACTAAATATTTAAATTTGCAACTAAAATAAATGAATTTTCTGCGTAATAGTTGAATTTTCAACTAAAAAAAGTAATTTTCAGTGGAATCGTTGAATTTCCAAAAAAGAAAATTAGTGTTGAATAAAAATGATTTGAGTTTTCAATCAAAAAATTACATTTTCAATCACAAATGTAAACTTTTAACATAAAAAAAATTTCAACAATATTAAAATTTTTAACCGAAGAAATGAATGTCCTAGCGAAAGAAGAATTTTCGAAGAAAAAAATTAATTTTCACCCAAACATGGTTGAATATTCTTTAAACCAAAAAAAATGAATTTTCAATGATAAAGCTCTTATCAACCAGAAAGATCAATTTTCAATCAAACAGTTGTATTTTCATACAAAAAAGATTTTTTTTGTGTAAAATAAATCTGTATGTTATTTGATTTGTTCACTAAATACTTTAATTTTCAACAAGAAAATATTAATTTTTAACAAAATTATTGGATTTTCTTATGGGGGCTTATTGAAATATTCCGTGTTTTAATTAAGAGTTAGATAAAATTGGAATTTTCTGGGAAAAAGGAGAAAAAGAGGAAAAACTAGGGAATAGGGACTGTGAAGCCTGTACTTAAATTTTTTCTTAAATATGATTCTTATACTAATTCTTTTTCTTATTCTTATTCTTATTCTTATTCTTACCTACCAAAAAATATTCAAAAGAAAGTTTATGGTTCTTCGTAAAAGCAACAACTTTGATCATTTAAATTTTTTTCGCATCGCGTTTTTGGCTTGAAACCTTCATTTTCGTATTATTTTTTTATTTTGTAAATGCGATAACTCTGATTGGGCTGAAGTATCAAACGTCTAATCTAACGATAACAAAATTTTTTTTTTAACTGCTAAATATGTTTGTAAAAGTTCCAAAACCAAGCTTTTAGAACATTTTAATGTGCATTAAGCCACACAAACTGTAGTTCTTCTGAAATATAAGATTTAATACATTTATAATAATGTTTATTCGAAAATGGACCGCCTAATCTGAAAATGCAAAGTTTCCGCGCATTAATTATTAATTTTTTCAGTGTTTGAAACATGATTAAAATAAAATAAAATTAGTTTCTGACACTTTTTGATATTATCATTAGAACATGTCTGGTAAAAACTGTCGCACTTTATTAATTTTTGGAGGAAAATTATTTGTTTAAAGAAAATAGTTTTTCGTGAAGAATTGCAATTTTTTGTGGCTTATGATGCACATAAAAATGTTCTAAAAGCTTGGTTTTGGCCTTTTTACAAATATACCTTTGATCATTCTTTTTGACCGAGAAAAGTCGTAAGGATAAGTTATTCGTTATTTTGAGTACACATAAAACTTGTAATTCTTAAAAAAAATTGGATTCTGAATTTGTATCCAAAATGTTTGGCGAAGGAACCTGACCTTCACTTTAGGACACTAAAAGAGTATACCAAAAGCGAATCCAATCTGTCAATTGTTTCGAAAGCTATGGTGCTAACAAATTAAAAATCCACAGCAGACATACAGTCCTACATAGAGACAGACACACACGCACATACAGACAAATTATTAAAAACATGTTTTTCGAGTTCAGAGGGGGGAAATTTGAAAAAAAACAGGGGGAGGCGGTGGTATAATTTTACACAACTCTAATACCTTATCTGATGAGAATTTAAAAAGTTTCAATACAAAATTTGTTAAGTAAACTAAAGAAATTGAATTTTGAAGATAGAACTTATTTCCAACACTCTCAGACTGCTAATCCAAAATGATCTATTTTACCAAAATATTATTTCTTTTATTAGAAACAACTGAGAACGTAAAAATGAAGTAAAATTGAACCGCTGGCGACCAAAGGGGGATACGCGTGGATTCAGCCTGGGAAGTATTGTTCTGAGTGTCAATTTTAAAACTCTTTTGAATTTTAATTTGAAAGACTGATTGATACCTGTAGAGAGTTTCAAGACGCATCTTTTTTTCTGCTTCCAGGAATGTGTAGGTTTTGCAGTTTTTGAGATAATTGGTAAAAAGTGGATTTTTAAAAAATGAAAAATTCCAATCTTTTTTTCACTTCTACTCGCACTAATTTAGTCAATTTTCAGAATTTTTTGAATTTATCAATACTAAAGTACGTGTTTAAGCCTTCTGAAACTATTTAAGAATGAAAAACGAAAATATTATAATAAAAAAAATAGTCGTTAATTTTTATTTTGAGAGATTGCCAAAGTTTTAAGCTTTGGAAAACTTCCTTGAGAAAGTTGTTCATTAAGGTTCAAAGAAGTTTACTGGAAAGTTTAAGCTCAATTGGATTAATAGTTAAAAATTATGAATGCTTTAAAATCCAACTGGCAATCTTGATGCTGCCCTAAAATGTGCCTCACCAGCTACGTACGAGCTGCAGCGAACGATTTGAAGGTCAAGTCAAATATACCAAAACAAAACAATGCACAACAGTACATACCTGCTTTTAGATCTCTTCTATGAATTCTAAAAATAAAGCAAAGAATCATCGAATGGATTATTTTGTAGAATAGCTGGAAATCATTATTTTTGAGATTGCCTTTTGGATTTTAAAACATTCATAATTTTTTAAATATTAATTCAATTGAGCTAAAACTTTTCAGAAAACTTCTTTGAGCCTTAATGATCAACTTTCTCTCTGAAAGTTTTCCGTAGTAAGCAATCTCTCTCAAAAAAAAAATGAACGACTATTTTGTTTATTAAAATATTTTCGTTTTTCATTCTTAGATGGTTTCAGAAGACTTAAACACGTACATAGTATTGATAAATTCAAAAATTTTTGAAAATGGATAAATTAGCCCGAGTTGAAGTGAAAAAAGATTGAAATTTTTCGTTTTTAAAAAATCCACTTTTTACCAATTATCTTAAAAACTGCGAAACCTATAGAAAAAATGTTTGCAAGTAAAAAAAAAGATGCGCCTTGAAACTTTCTAGAAGTACCAGTCTTTCAAATTAAAATTCGATAGATTTTTTAAATTGACACTCAGGACAATTCTTCCCAGACTGAATCCAGGCGTATCCCCTTTTGGCGCCAGCAAAAAAGCCGAAATCTAAAACGAAACATTCGGAGAAATTTGAAGTAGCAGTATGTAGATATGCAGTATCAATTTCTTGGGCAATTTGAATTCGGTTTTAGCTTTAGTCCAAAGAATAGGAAACTGAAAGACTGGCATTTTTAATTTAGGAAACGAATTTGATATTTGATCTAGGAAATCTAATCGAAAATCTTGATCCACTTTATGACAGATCCGTAGTTAGAACTTACAATAATAGAAAAATACAATCTTCACTTTTACTACGTTTCCTTTGTAAATAAAATTTTCTATTTAAGAATTGATAATGTCCCGAGTGGAATCTTGTGTTCTGCACGATTCTTATTGTAACTAAAATCATGTTTTCGATAAATGCAACGTATTTCTTTCGTGTGCAACAAATTGGGTAAGATGTAAATTATATCGCTGCAGTTTACTGATGTGAAAAATGAGAAAATATAAACTAATGAGTACCTTAATTCAGGACGCCGGCGTCCACTTCGAAGCATTATTTGAGTCTTCTCTCAAAGTCTGAGAGCCAAAGTCAAACTATAAGTCTAACTGAAATGAAAATTCGTGCTGCCGAATACACGTTTCGAATTGCGTTCGTTAATATGCGCTGCTACTTAATAATCACACTCCCTGCATGTTTTTATATACTATGATATACATATTATAAAATAATGTAAATACTATGGTGCTGTCGTTTTGATTGAGGAAATATTGAATCTAATGTGCGTGAGTGAGTGTTCTTTTATCAATTAACAAAATGACATAATCTAGGTGCAAGTAAAATTTATCTGTGTACCGGAAATCCAAAAATATTTTGTTGCAGATTCGAAAAGTGCATATCACTAATTCGACCATAAAAATTGCAGAAAATTACATTTTTAAGGTCCAAGAAACGAAAAAAAAAAGTATATAAAAAGTTTTTTTTATAATATCGCGTTTATCATCTTGTCCAAACACATCCCAGAAATATTTTGATTGTTGAATGAATCTTGAAAGAATTTTTTCTTATATTATAATTTAAATCATGATAATTTAAATTATGGTGCAAAAATGGATCTAATCGATTTCCTGAATTTTTTTTTCAAAGGCTAGGAGTCGAAAACATTATTGAAGTCATCGATGTGTAGAATTAAAGTAAAATCATTTTATGGAAAGCGTTGCGTCTTCTCTTGCAAAAATATATTAGGGAAGTACATATTGCATAAGTACTTATGATAATTATTGAAGCAGTTTCATATAAACGAACGTAAGATCGTCTATGAACTTTAATTAAAATACACACAACTGGCGTTCGTATTACAAAAGCTTTGTACATCGATCAACTTAAGATACAATACACGTCGTTTCATATTTAGAGAGATTATCTACGATTAATTTTTGTAAATTATTGTAATATAATATATACTACTATTGAAATATGTAAGATTGTGTGCCTTTGGTCACGCGCTTAAACCAAATCTTGTTGTATGTTTTCCAAGTAAATTATTAAATTCCATTATATTGAGTTTTTTCATCCATCCATAATGTCTGAATCTTATATTTCGTTATACTTTCTAATATTTTAAAAATGATTTAATTATAATTTCCTCAGTTGATAAATGTGTAATACAACATTCTAATCAATTGTCCTGATGTATGCGAACATTTATTGTGATGTTGCAATTTTGCAACACAAAAGAATCGCGATTTTCCATAATCCTTCTATATATGAAATCAGCCAGCCTCCATCTTTGATTTTTGCGGGGCACGTCATGCTTTGCGCAATTTTGAATCCACCTTGTCAATCATAATTTTCTCCTAACCTAGCTCTTTCAATCCCTACTTCTCTATTCCTTCCTACCTCTCGCCTATTCTCGTCTATCCCTCTCTATCTCCTTGTCAATAAAAATTCACTACTATCCCAGTGGGTAAAAAGATATTGTATTGTTGTCCTGAGGAAGTCCTAAAGACATCCAAAAGACGTCTTTAAGACGTGAGACGTCTATATAACATCAATTGGACTGACATGGATGTTCTAAGGATGTCTTTAGGACGTCATAAGGATTAAAATGTCTTTTTGCTTACTGGGGTATGTTTCAATCCCCTGATTTCTATCCCAGCCTATTCCGAAACCTATCTTTTTCAATGGCGTCTTCTCTGTCTCCGTTGTCTATCTCATTTCGGTTCAATTATCTCGTTCTACAAAAGTTAACGCGGCAACAACAGATACATTTGTGAATGACTCTTTTAATTTGATTACGTCCATCTATAGTATTATCCAAATTTTTGTTCGAATTGCGTAAAAAGTATTTTGGATTCCGGATGGTAATTTAGTTCGTGGTAATACTTAAAAATCAAATCCGTCACGTGGTGTGATTTTGGAAGTAAGATAGGATGACGTTGAGAAAAAGAAGGAGTTCAATTTTTTATCTTTATCAAATTGAAGTTTAGGAATTGGTATGTCGTCTTTTTTAATTCCTTTTAAAATTCGCGTATCATTCCTGGTCCATTATCGAAGATTAAACCTATTGAGACGCAATAATTCTGTAATTTTATCGCGAATCAGAATGGTCTTTTCTATAATTTCGACACCAGTTAATAGGTTATAGACATAAAAATCGTTTTTCAGGGCATTGACTACCGCTGGAAAATGTTCACCTTCGTCTTTGGCAAGTTGATACAAGCATCGGATAACTAGAAAGGGAGCTGCTGAAACGCCGAAAGTGACAGTATGTAATTCGTACGTTTTTATTAGATTATCTTCCATCCATAGTATTCTTTGATACTTCAAATCCTCTTCGCATATTAATACTTGAAAATCCATTTTTTCTATGTCATCTAATACGACATAATTATACAAGCGAAATCTTAAAATGAAAGGAACTATGAAGTCTTTTAAAGTAGGACCTACCATAAGTATGTCATTTAGCGAAAGCCTTAAGCTCAAAAGTAATGACGCATTGAATACCGGTCGTACTTTAGTGGAAACTCTGGCTTCTTTTAATACTGCGTGATGCGGTAATCCGAATTTTCATTGATTTTATTGTCTATGCAATAAATCCTTTTCCCTTGATCACCCGAATTACCGAAGTGAAGCAGAGTATTGTGTTTTTTACCACACGATCTACAATTCCCCAATCTTCATTCACTATTTCCGTGACTTTTGAAGTAATCATTCAAAAGCTTTGCATCTTTCAAGAATTTTAATCTTTGATTGACTGAAAGATTAAGAAATTTTTGCATTTTAACAAGGGATGATACTCTTTGACAGAAAACGTGAGACATTTTTTGTTTTCGGTGAGAAAGGTTTTATTTCCCATTTTACGGATTTTGGCAGGAAAACCGTTTTCGTACCGATTATTCGAATCTTTTTAATTTTCGAAACTTGATAGAGAAACAGCAGTTTTGTATAAAAACTCTACGAACTGATACAATGAGGGAAAGTCTTCTCGACATAGCGTTTCTTCCCATTTGATACGCGTCGGTTTGTTTAACTTTTGATATACATCTTGCAGACATAGACCTGGAGATTCAGGAAATTCCTGGTTTTGTATAGATATACAGAGGGTCTAATGACCGCTAT
>JAUESI010000027.1:1671227-1701149 GCA_032275145.1 Synergus laeviventris | reverse complement strand
AATGACTATTACTTTAGTGAACCATGCATTCACTAATTAAATTAGTGAAATTTTGACTAATTCAAGTTTAGAGAGATCAACTGTATTATATAATGCGTTGCAATAAAAAATGTTGTCTCCTTTTGAACTAACAAACAAAGCATTTTTTGTGGCAAGTCATTATATGTGATAACAGACACTTATGAGTTATTATTACCGATTTTTACTCGATATGCATGGAAGTGTTCATCGAAAAGTATGGAGGGCAAAGAAAGTGTTAAAAAGTGAACGACATCTCCAATTATATAAATGGAGCAAAGTTTACTAAAAACCGGGGACGAAGAATCTAGTAACAACAATGGATTCCTTTGTGTACTCAGTTCCATGTATGTTTACCCACTTCAAAGATATGATTTAAGAGTGTTCAGCACACAAGTGTAAAGAATGTGAAAGGCATTTTATTGTAATCAGATGAGGGATTGTATCAATCAATTTCGAATTATACTGCAATGCTCAGCAATAAAAGCAGAAATTTTTAATTCAGCTCTTTTTGTTTTCTCCTCCATTGTTGTCTTTGTGAAATTGGTTATTTTTGGAGTACTTATGACAACCTTTTCATGTTTCAAGTTTCGCATATGTTTTTTTGTAGCCGCATGATCTGTTAGTCCTTTTCTGTAGGTTGCGATATCTATTTTACAATAGATGCAATATGCTCGAACATTATCGCTGGGAAATGATTTCAGTCAATCTAAGAAGAAAAAATCAACTAAGAAATATATACTCTTTCAAAATTCTGTAACGTAAGCTACTGACTCAGAGCGGTTGGTTACGGTCGATATTTTGCAGGAACACTTAAGTCATGGGAGAAAGGATGTACTCTAGGAGGAAGAAATTGTGGTAACCTGGAAGAAAAAAAAATACCCTAGAAGGACAAAACAATAAAATGGATAATTTTACGTAGTTGGAATGAAATTCAAAAAATATTAGTAATAAGTTAATAAATGTTTTATTAAACTTACATCCGACTCAATCACTTCACCCGAATCTCTCTTCCCCTCTTTCCCTTCCTTGGTTAACGGGTTATACCATAGTGATAATTCTTGACCACTGTAGTGATTTCCGTTGTCAAAGCTTTTATCCAAAGATAAGGTAGTTTAATCAATAAATCACTCCGTAGAGTCGAGATCGTTTACTCCTATCTTGGCAGCATTGCCAATTTTGTAACGAGTCAGAGGGAATATCTAATAAATCCAAATTTAAGTACTTTACGCTTAAACTATACTGCAGGACTTCTTTATTATCCAATACATTTAACGTATTGAAATATAACAAAACGAACTGACTCCCTATCATAAGGGATGCGGTAGCTAAGGCCCTCCTCAAAGGGACTGTAGAGTGGGGAAGGATATATGTTTCCGTCAGACTGGGTTTAAAACTAAATTTTTTTTTATTAGTGAAGGAATAAGATAATATATTTTCGATGCTTTTTCTATCCATCACTGAATAATGACTTGAAAATTGTATTATTCGAGAAATAAAATTTTAATGTTTATAAGAGACAGAAAATGGTTTTAAACTTTTGAGTTCGAATTTTAAAAAAAGTTGCATCCTACCTTACTCAGACTTTACTACATAATAGAAATGGTTGGTTGACAATAAACGTTCTCTCCTTTTTTTTTATGACACTTTCCTTAAAAGGAGAGTTCCTTCTTAATTTAACATCACTCTAGCGGCTACGTACTACCCTAAAGAATATATTTGTTAAGATTTCAAATCGTTCCATGTCTATATGTAGCGTATTCGCCTCAATGTGAAAAAAGTGGTTTGAGAAAAATGTGTTTGAAGTTTTATGAGCGCTGAAATCATAGATATTTTTTGTTTAACTTTAATCCGCGAAACCCGCACCATATATTTGAGGTACTCTAAAAACCTTCTGTTCTGTAAATAGTAGAGTCGCCTATTATTCCAACAGGTGAAAGCTACAGTATAACATTAGATAACATTAGTTAACTATATTTTAACATTAATTTAACATTACTTTAACCATACTTTAACATTAACCTAACTTTACTTTAACATTACTCTAACATTACTTTAACTATGTGTCTGACTTGTTTATCGAACTACTATGTGAACTTTGAAAACTGAGATATTTGACATAATCTTTGTTAGCACGATTCTTGAGGGACATTTCTACCAGATAAATGTTTTGAATACTTGACTTTTAAAAGTTCCACTTGATAGAATCCTGAAAATTATAGGTTGATTCTGATTTATTAGTGTATCTAACACAGATGAATACACTTCTGAGTGAAGGCGTTCAGGTGTAAGGGTCGCTGTTTTCTTACAGTTTGTTGTCAATGGCTCGAGAAGTATAGAAATTTTAATAAAAGCTTTGACTATCAGCATCCACTCACTCACCTGATAAAGTGCTAATATTGTTAAAATATACTTAAAATGCAATCACATTAAATTCTTAAATGTGAGATTAAAACATTCAACAAGTGATGCTTTCGAGATTACTATAAGTACTGTTTGATATTGTGCTGCTGTATTATAAGTTTAAATTGTGAGTTGTAAAACTCTTTAGCATTGTCAAGAGCTTGTTTGAGTGCATGGTGTTACGATCCCTTTTGCCGGTAAGACGTCGTATCGGAGGGAAGTAACGTGAAAGCGAGAGAGACGGCATGTTGTGACGTCAGAACGCATGCCAACTGGAAGGCGCATGCGCGTGAGAGAGCGCGTCGTATCGTATGTGGAAGTAGTGGCGGGCGATTACCTAAAAAATAATCTATCATTCGCTATCGATTTATCGAAATCAATTAATCGGATAATCGATCATAGAGCAGAAAAAATCGAATTTGATCGATTAATCATGTAATCGCGTTAATTGTAACAAAAACATACAAAATAAGTTAAATGAGAAGTACGATATAGTTAATTGTTTATCTAAGGAAATAAGTGGAAGGGATATTATAAAAATAAGTGCTTATAATTAGCGATTTACTTATACAAATGGATAAGTTTTTCTAGCTTTTCAATTTTTTCATTTACTGATCAACTAGAAATAAGAATTTTACACTTATGTACTCGATGTCGTCTATTATCTGTGTGTAATTTATATCACGTCTCCATCGTGGCCAAAATGCACTCGTACTTATCTTGTAGCAAATGAATCATCTTTCTTAACTTCATGTATTGTTGGACAGTGAGGTTAGAAATCCGATACGTTCAGCGGGTGTGGAGATTTTGATCAATTGCAAAATAAATCGCAAAGCGACGCGGATCACTATCCGCTAAAAAAACGGGAGGGATAGGCGGGACATTTTATTTATTCGTGAACAGGCTCTAGTTGACTCATGGCTCTTGTATTTTCTTGCAGGAGGTTGATTGAAGTAAACATTCAGCTAAGGCCTAATCAAGTTAAACAAAGTAAATAATGTGCCTTATTACTCAGTATAGGCGAGTTGAAGCTGCACTTTTCCGCGCCGAAATTTGATGCTAAATGCTGCGCAGCTGGCCATCAAAGTTACCGCATGCGCATATACTATGACGCCATAATTAAGATTATGCAGCAAATGCGCCAAATTCAAATAAAGGAAGTTTCTAAGTATATATAAAATAGTTGATTGTGCTATCAATTCAATCTGAATGGGAACGAGAATCTTTCAAATACGAACATTTTCTATCATTACTTATCGCCAGGAAAGAGATATTCAGTAGACAGTCCAATCCATTGCCATTGGTGGATCCAAAGTGTGATAAGTCATGCCTAAAAATTGCTTGAGTTTGTCTCTGAAATAAGCTGTAAATATTTGAAAACGAACTGAATGAATGTTGTCTACACAAAAATTATTATTTCTCCATTAGCATGCAAGTATTGCGAAAACCCGCTTATATAATAGGATTAGTTTTTTCGTCCACAACCACAACCTTTGTAAGTTATAAGTGATTCAAATTGGTCGTGATTATGGAAAGGATGAAAGGAATGGAGAATATTCGTGAATAGGATTTTATTTTATGTGATTTGACCTGCACTTATATTCTACGCATCACACACGTGCACAATGTAACTAATTAATGTTAGAAAAGGATTAGAAATAGAATAATTAAATTTCCAAAGAACAATATACTCAGTGAAACCAATCCTGAAATGAAAAACACCCAAGAAACATCAAGATGTTCAAGTTTTTACCGGATAATTTGTTTCTTCTGGGTCTTTTAGTATTTTGAGCTTTGGAAAAGAGACGTTCAGATGGAACGCTTGTTCCAAGAGCTGTTAATCGGCACAAACCCTCCTTGCTCAGATATGGCATCGTTAACGTGTTATTGCTCCAATATTTGATGGGATCAGCGGATCTTTCAAGTAATGGAGCATTTAAATAATGCGTAACTTCAAGATCCGTTGGACATAAGCAACCTGCCTTGTCTTGAGCCCTATCATTTTTGGCGTGCCTAACAATATCGTGGTGACTCCAGAGAGAATTTTTCCTAGAGCTTTCTTGATGAGGTGTTGAAGCCGTGCTTGCTTCACCTGCATATGCCTTTTGCGAATTCGCGGGATCTTGCAAAGCTAGCTTCTTCAGCCTCAGTTTGATCCTCGTTAACGCAGAGGCAGCAAGATTAAAATTCTGAAAATGAAGTGTCTTGAAGCGAGGATCTAATATTGTAGCTTCAGCTAACACTGCATTCCGCTCTAAGTTAGCAAATCGATCTGTCATTTCTTTTTGAATATCTTGCTTAAATTTTTTGGATACATCCGTTTGAACAACGCAGTTTGAAATCATATTCTTCAAGCGGTGAGAAATGGGGATGATGGTACTTGCCGTTGGATAGGTATCACCACTAATCTCTGTGATTACATCTGTCACAGCTTGCATCATGGGTAAAATTTCTTTCAGAATTTTCAATTCTTCTCTTGTTAGCAAATCAATCGATGTGTTACATTCTGCCATGGCTGCAAAAAGGTACGGCTCTAACTCCACATAACTATCTAACATATCTGTTGTAGATGTCCAACGTGATCTCACATCGCTTCTTAGCTTTCGAACGTTACTTTCATTAATTCCTTCTTCTTTTAATTGCTCTTCTTTCAATTTTCTAGAAGCTGCTATCGATCTCTTTATTTGAGTTACTATTGTTTTCACCTTGTCGATTATTTCTTCTACTTGTGTATTTTTCTTTACTGAATCTGGCAGAATGTGAGCGGTGTTGTGAGCGTTACAAATCAAGTGCCTACTTTCTCCAACTATGTTGACACATGCTTTCACAAGAGCCTTTTCACCGTCTGTTACTATAGCTGAAATCTTTTCAATTTTCACACTAAAATCATTAAATATCTCTATAATTGCTTTTTCGAGACTAACGGCATCTGATCTACTGTCATAAGGAAAACATCCTAGATTTTTAGTCCTCATTTCGGATGAATCCTTATCAAAAAAATGTAAGGTTACTCCAATGTAACTCTGATTCGAATTATCTGTCCATTTGTCCATAGTAATGCAATACCATTGCATTTTGTCAACTTCATAAAGAAATTGATTCTTCAATCTGTTGTATTTACTTTCAAGGTGGAGAGTAAATTTTTTTTTGGATGGAGGTTGATACAAAGGTTTAACTACTTTCATAAACGACCGAAATCCTTCCTTTTCTACCATTGAAGGAGGTAAAGTGTCTTTGCACACCATATAAGCTAATGCGTTGGTGATATTGTCGGCTTCTGATCCGCCATCTACAAATAAAATAAATTAATTAATATAGAAGTATAGAAGTATTATTAAGTCGAATAGAAACTTTGTGAAAAGTACCTTTATGTGCTACTATTTTTTCAAAGGCATCTTTTATTCCAAGATTTTTTTTGAAAAAACTCTGGAAAGGAAATGAAATATTTATTATTGTTTGATTGAATAAACAGTAAAATCCATCTCATATCTGTCATAGGGTTGTTGCATGTTAAAATATTTTTGAATAATGCAACCCTCTCTCCACTGAAGCACTCATGAAGATCATCAACAGGAGTATTTTTGAAACTCCGACTCTAACATAGACGCTCGCGCATGTGCTGGGGATAATTGTAGGCCAGGGACAGTAAAATAAATGACGAGTTGTTTAAAGAAGAGGCCGTTTATTGTTAAACAAGTAAAAAAACAACTACTAAAGGTATAAAATGATGAAGGTATGTCAAGTTTTTCTTCCAAAATTTTTGACAAAAAATTCATCCCAATCTCCGTTTCTTAATATTAATTTTTTTTGATTTTCTGGTATTTTAGATTAAAGGTCCCTTTAATTTTTGAAAAATAATTATGAATTTTGAATTGGATGTTTCGTGGAATTTTGAGAAACATATTCTTTCCCCCGAAATTTTTGACAAAAAAATCATCGAAATTTCTGTTTGCTAATATAAATTTATTTCATCGTCTGGTATTTTGTATCAAAGGTCCCTCTAATTTTTGAAACACAATCTTGGATTTTTAGTGTAAAAGTTTCGTGGGATTTTGAGTAACAAATTTTTTCCCCAAAATTTTTGACAAAAAAATCAACCAAATTTTGGTTTATTAATATTAAATTTGTTTTATTGTTGACGGGTCTTTCGATATAAAATACCACACAATACAACTAAATAAATATTAACAAACAGAAATTTGGATGAATTTTCGTCCAACATTTCGTGGAAAGGATTTTGTTTCTCAAATTTCCACGAAATTTTGTCACTGAAAATTCAAAATTGTTCTTCAAAGATTGGAGGGATCTTTGATCTAAAATACCAGACAATAAAATTGATTTTATATTGACAAACAGATTTTTGGATGAATTTTTTGTCAAGAATTTCGGGAAAAAAATTTGTTTCACTAATTTCCACGGAAATTTGACACAAAAATCAAAAATTGTTTTTCAAAAATTAAAGGGACCTTTTGATCTGGAAAATCTGACGCTGAGATGAATTTGATGATAAAAAATAGAAATTGGAATCTATTTGTTTAAAAAATAACCTCAGAACTTTAACTGAAATCTCAACACTAATTCTGGATTTCTTAAACAAGTTGGGGTTCAGCTTTATCCAGAGCGCATGCGCGAGCGTCTATGTTAGAGCGGGAATGTTAAAAATACTCCTGTTCATGATCTTCCTGAGTGCTTTAGTGGAAAGGGGGTTGCATTATTCAAAAATTTGTTAACATGCAACAACCCTATGTCCGATGAGATGGACCTTACTGTACACTCTAAATTATTGATTATCTTGCAATTGAATTTGATTGATTGGAACAGTTTATTTTGCACGAATAGCATAATAAATTTATATGAAGATCTTTTAATAAACAAGCTAAACATATTTACACTTACAGTAGGTTCTTTTCTGCTCTTTTTTGTTTGACCTTGACTTTGAAACACTTCAGAATCGTCTTCATCTAATTTTTTTCGCTTTGGTTTGTTCTGCCCTTGATCAGGAACCACAGATCGATGATTATTTTTCAAGTGATTCCAGGCATTCGTGGTGTTGCCAGATGTTTTGATTGGCTTGTCACAATACCGACACAGTGCGTAGTTCTTATCTGCGGTCTTTTTGAAGTGGTTCCAAATTTCACTTTGGCCGTCATGCCTAGTGACAGACTTGGTTGAAGTTTCTGCAAATCAGAACAAAAATAATGGGATTAAAATTTCGAAAAGTGTCATACGCATGTAAGTAATTGTTGTTAAGCGTACCAGGTGTAAGCTGAAAACTTTCATAGGACGCACTATGTTCTTTACTGGTAGTTGCTCTGGTGAAGTCTACCCTGAAGTCTTTTCTCACAGGCGCCGATCCATCACCATCAAATTCTGGATTACCAATCATTACTCGGGCACTATATATATAATATACATATATTAATTACTGTTCTTTTGGTGCAAGGTAAATAGCTATTTTAAGGTGGCACGTGGGAGATCAAATGTACTAACTAGTCTAGATCATCCAATGATCGATACAATACTTCTAGCTTTTCACCATCTTTTAGATGGTTCTTTCTCATATAGTCAGCAACAAAAGCATCATCGTCTGTATAGAAAAATAAAAACCAAAATCAGAATATATTCAAATAACTTTAAATATTTGATTGTTTTATCCTGATATCGTACGCTTCCATTTCAAATACTCTCTCTGAGTAAGGTCATCAAAAATCAGTGGGAATGAATCTTCGTTAGTGTCCATTTTAATAAAAATTTTATATCTTCGAGAATTCCCATTTTCAGTAGATGCAGATGGGGAAGGCGTTCTAGGCCTTTCATTATCCATTTTCAATGCTGATGCTGTTAGTATCATGAAAAAATGACCAAAAATATAAGTTAATGAGGTACTTATTAGATATGTAACAAGCATTGTTGATTTGTTGCATGAACATACCTTTTATTAGAATCTATTGAAGAAAAACCAGTCCAGGTTTTCTAATTGCACTTATCACTGTTGCCCGTACATTCAATCAAAACAAACTAATTGGGAAAACTTGGTTAGGTAAGGATAAGCTAACAAGACACTTTGAATAATCCAAGATCACAATTTATCTATTTTAGAAAAATCTAAAAAACTGTAAGCTCGTAAATTGTAAACATTGTAAAATTTACCATAAAGAGAATGCTACGGAAGTTCATAGTCACGTTTATAAGAATAGGAATCCCACGAGGTGCAGAGATCCCAACTTGGAAGACTATTGCGCTTGCCCGGCGCAGCGGTCCTCATTAGCCGACGTTTGCCGTCGCTTGGCGCGTGATTCAAAGCGCGCAAAATGTATTATTATTGAAAATAAAATAGACAATTATTCTAATCCGCACATAAATGTCAAAAATTACATGATTTGTAATAAAGGTTAGAAAAACGATAATATTGCCTATATTTTGTAAAAAATGGATCATTTTTGTGGAATATAAAGTTGAATCTTCCTATTATTTCTAGAATATACGCATTATTATTTCATTATTAACCTCAATTGCAAATTTCGTCATTCCTGACATGTATGAGCGGAATATAATTATTATCCATTTGATTTATAATAACAGTTGATTTTACCCGCTTTGAATCACGCGCCAAACGGCGGCTAACGTCTGCCAATGAGGAGCAATACGCCTGACAAGCGCAATAGTCTTTCATGCCTAAGTTGGGATCACTGACGAAGTCATGAATCAGGCGGGCCAATCCATAGAGATATTCACGAGATATTATAAGTAGAGTAGGGGAGCCAGCCTTAGAAATAAAGCTAGCAAAAAGAGACATCAGACCGATGGTGCTATTTAGTAGACAGTGGTCGCATTCGTCTCTTTTCTTTCTCTTTCCCAGCAAGGCTCAGTCACAGTTTTACTCACAGGAGCCCGTATGGCTCCGCTACTCTATTTATAATATCTCTATGGGGCCGATCACGATTAGCCGTTCAAAATATATCGCATTGCGATTAATCGACCTCCACAATAATCAACTTGATAATCGATTTTTCATGCGAATAATCGGTCGATTATTTCAATATCGATAATATCGCCCGTCACTATGTGGGAGCTGGAGGCTGCGTGCGAGCGAGCGAGAGAGCACGTCCTGACGAAAGAACGCTGGCCGGCTGGGAGGCGCTTACGCGTGAGAGAGTGCGTCGTAGCTTCTGTGGTAGGGATGTTCGATTCTCTCAAAAGAATTGATTCAGATTCGAATCAAGAAAATCAATTCACCTAAAAATCGGACACAAAGTTCAGTTGTCACTAGTTCAAGCACTGATATATATAATACACTGGATACAGGATTCAATAGAGCGATCTATGCCGACTTGAAGAGCCGCTATGTTCATCCGACTTTTGTTTCGGAACCATTCGGGTGCAATTCGGGATGCTTCGAGATATGCGCGATAGGATCTGTCACACGTTGTTGTGAATATTGAAAATTTTTGATTATTATTTTCCGTTATAACAAGTTTAATTTTTGTTGAAAATGGTTGAACATTGTTTTTACTGTGGAAAGAGTGAGAAATGCAGCGGATTGAGGTATTTTCAGAAGTAAGTACAGGACCTACAAGATTATAAAATTTTCCATGCTACATTTGAATTTCCCCGCATATCTCGAAGCATCCAGAATTGCACCCGAATGGTTCCGAAACAAAAGTTGGATGAACATGGCGGCTCTTCAAGTCGGCACAAGTGTTTTTCATTGAATCCTGTATCCAGTGTATTATATATATCAGTGAGTTCAAGTGATTGCAGTACTGTCATAATTTCATTAGCTAATTGCAATTCGGATGCAGTTAGCATCTCAGGTGAACCCGGCATACTTAATAAAATCGATCCAACTTCAGTCGCGAGTCTTATAAATCTACGCAACATCTCGAAGATTAAATTCCACCGTGTTTCAACACTTTGGATTAACTTAAGATGGGTGAATTTCCGCAATGCATCGGCAGCAGCGACTGATTGTTTAAAAAATGTGACGATTCTTTTAACTTTTGAGCACAAAGATGTGGCATCTGCGAATTTGAATGTATCCTCAGCGACTAAGTTTATTGAATGTGCAAAACAAGCGATATGTTTTGAACAACCAAAGGTATCCCTAACTGCTTTTTTTATATTTGAAGCATTATCAGTTACAAGAACAACTATTTTTTTGTCTGGGATGTTCCAGTCCACAAGAATAGTCCTCATCCATCTACCTATTACTTGCGAGGTGTGTCGCTCCGTCATTTCCGTTACGCCAATCGTGGTGGATTGCAATTCTCCTTCAAATTCGTAATGAACCGTCATGCCCAAATAGCTAACAGTGGTGTGCGACTCAGTCCACAAATTCGCCGTTACAGAGAAATAATCAATTTTGTCTAATTTTCGTTTTTCACATGCCAATAAGTAGTCATATTTTGCTTCTATTTGTTTTGTAATTGACTTTCTTCCAGGCACACTATATAATGGAACAACAGTTTTCATCAAATTCCTGAAACCTTCATTATTGACTGTCTGGAAAGGCAAATTGTCTTTCACAATAAAGAAGAGTATGGTATTAGTAATCTCCCAAGCTTTTTTTCCTCCGTCTATAAAGATAAATATACATTTCAGTTCACAGGTTGAAAAAAAAATTTTAGAATTTTTATCGTCTTGAAAAAAAAAATAATTTCGAATTGAGTTAAAACTAATTCAAATATTTATAACTTTCTAGCTTTAAAAAGTTGTTGCAATTTTACCTGCAAAAGATTTTATATTTTGAAAACTGTTTTCAATCGTTGGCTGAAGTAGACATTGTCTTTCTGGAACATAGAATCTACTTTCCGAGTCTGCCAAACTAGATACTGATGATGGTGAAGCGCAAATAGTCGATTCCGTTAGATCCATGGACATATTTGAGGTGCTCGGTGACAGCATTGAGGACTAGATTTGACAATAAATAAAAGTAAACAAATGATGCCATCAAAAGGCAAAATACATATAGGATACATGTAATTATATTAAGATACAAATTTACTTACCGAATCCTTTGGTTGTTCAGAGTTAGAAACAGAAGCCTTTCCAGTCATGTTCTCACTTGTACCCAAGAATATTTTTACCTCTGTATTTGCTGCGTGATGTCGTGAAAGATGATTTTTTAAATTGGTTGTACCACCACCTTTTCCGCCGGACTTTACTCCTCTATTACAAATTTTGCGCGTCGCATCTCCACCATCAGGTGATTTCGTAAAAAATTTCCAAACAGGAGATATCTTTACTTTTGGCACTGTAAGAAATGTTGCTTTTAAATTTGAGTAAAAAAATGTAAACAATGAAAAACTAATCATAACTATCTAAATAAATTTAAAATATCTAATTATAACTATTAAGAATTGCAATATTATTGATGGTATCGATTAAAAGAGAAAATA
This sequence comes from Synergus laeviventris, assembly GCA_032275145.1. Taxonomy (NCBI): domain Eukaryota; kingdom Metazoa; phylum Arthropoda; class Insecta; order Hymenoptera; family Cynipidae; genus Synergus; species Synergus laeviventris. Next base: position 1,689,330 of record JAUESI010000027.1, on the reverse strand, counting down.
TTATTTTTATTTGTTTTTTTTTTTCTTAATTAAATTATTTGAAGAATTATTTTTTGATAATTTCAGCCATAAAATTTATTTTGAATAATTGGAAGAGGTGTACTTACGGAAAATCTATTTCACGAAAAATAATGTTGTCTCGTGTAAACAATACCATCATTAATAAATATTGCAATTCTTGAAAGTAGAAATTAACATCATCAAAATGAACAGAACACCTTTAGATTCTAAAGGTGTTCTGTAATTGGCTGTTGATTTTACGCTTTGTGTTTCGTGCCCACATGAGACGGCATCCTAAGATCTCTAGTCATGCAAAATTCTTTGGTCACGCTTCACGGTTTTAAAAAAATGTGATGCAGGCCCAGGACCCAGGACCCAGCAATGTAGTCAATGCATGATAGGAGATATTCTAGTTAAAACCTATGTTAAAAAAATCTCAACTCTCTTCTCCCACAACCCAAACTTTTCCTATAAAAGGGCTCCGCAATAACCCAATAGGTGTAGTTTTGTTTGGTTTTAAGCTTGAACCGGACTCCATCTTAATCTTCATCTAGACGAGTACGACCAGCTACGACACCGTAAGTATCTTAATATTCTCATACACCTACCACCCATCTTACACTCTCTTCGCCTACTGGATTTTACCAGTAAGCCTCCCACTGTACCACCCACCCAGCCTACTGGAATTTGCTAGTAAGCTTCCCACCTTACCACCCTCCTTGCCTACTGGATTTTACTAGGAAGCCTCCCACCTTACCACCCACTCTGCTTACTTTCCTTACATATTGTATTTTTTCTTTTAAGTATATGGTATATTTTTAAATATAATTTTTCTTTTATACAGATGAGTCTACCGCAACTTGAGAAGAAACGGGCTGCATCTAAGGCGCGAAGAGCCAGAATAAAGAGACGCCAGCAATGGGTGAATAAAATCAAAGAAGGAAAGAATGCAGCAGAAGCTGTATCACCACTGACTACTTCCACATCAGAAGCCATAATTATCATCAGCTGATGCACCGGTCAATCCGTATATACCTCAACCTGTGAAGGATTCCAGGTTTGAGAGATTGTATACACCTTTTAGCGATCCTCGTGTGGCAGAAGAGGACACTACATGCAGATACCACCCGACACCAAAAAATGAACAAAGCAAGCTCAGCGGATTCCCCAACGTCCACACGTCATCCCCGAAGGTAATTGCAGGGGAAGAAAGAAGCTGGGGCGCGATCCATTAAATTAATTTCGATACTCGCCGACACAACAAACATGTGCCGGCAACCAACAAGGCCCCGGAAGGTTGCAACAAAACACCAGAGCCTTAAAACTCAAATTATCAGTAGCCCTAAAAATAATAAAATAAGTTTAATTAGATAATAAAATGAATATAGAAACATTTTATGTAAATATAGATGTTTTTCCATTAATGAGCATTAGTTTAAAATTATTTTAACATTACTTTAGAATTACTTTAACTATATTTTAACATCAAATTTTACCAAGACTGCTCTCAAAGAAACACGTTCTCTAAACCAAAAGGAAACTCTCTAGGATGTATGAAGGTACTGGGAAACATATGTTTTTTTTATCTGTTTTGCTAAAAAAAAAGGTTAGAAGCACTTCAGCATTGTTTTCCATCAATTATAAATATCCGGTACAAAATTCTTTGCACAACCAAAATAAAACAGCATGTTTACAACGTTATTGTTACCAGTCTCAGAAGTTCAAATCCTGAAAGCAATAAATCTTTATGATTTCCTTCTCCAGAGTTCATCACCCATTACCATGCACTCAAACAAGCTCTTGAAAATGGTAAAGAGTATGATAACTCACAATTTAAGATGTTAATACAGCAGTACAATCAAACAGTATTCAACTTATAGTAATCTAAAAGAATCACCCGTTGAAAGTTTCAATCTCACATTTAAGAATTGAATTTGACAGTATTTTAGTATATTTTAACATTATTAGGAATTTATCAGGTGAGTGAATGGATGCTAATAGTCAATGAGTTTTCAGTTTTTCTTCAAATATTGACAACAAACTGTAAGAGAACAGCGACCCTTATACCTGAATACCTACACTCAGAAGTGTATTCCTCTGTGTTAGATATACTCATAAATCAGAATCAACCTATCATTTTCAGGATTCTACCAAGTGGAACTTTTAAAAGTCAAGCATTCAAAACATTTATCCGGTAGAAAAGACCCTCAAGAATCGTGCTAACAAAGATTATGTCAAATGTCTCAGTTTTCAAAGTTCACATAATAGTTGGATAAACAAGTCGGGCTCATAGTTAAAGTAATTTTAAGCTAATGCTAAAGTATAGTTAAAGTATTATTAAAGTAATCTTACATTAATGTTAAGTTAATGTTAAAATATAGTTAACTAATGTTAAATTATAGCTTTTACCTGTTGGTACTATATAATAGAAGACCCTACTATTTACAGAATAGAAGGTCCTTAGAGTACCTGAAATATATGGTGCAGGTTTCGCGGATTAAAGTTAAATAAAAAATATCTACCATATGATTTCAGCGTTCATAAAACTTTAAATAAATTTTTCTCAAACCACTTTTTTCATATTGGGGCGGATACGATACATTTGGACATGGAACGATTTGGAATTAACAAATACATTCTATAGGTAAGTACATAGCCGCTAGAGTGATGTTACCCCTTAAGTAAAGGATTATCGATGATGTTTACAATTAGGGATGATGCTTATAATGGTATATGAATTATGTTGTGATTATAAAATTATTGTGAGAATTATTGATGAGTTAATTACTAATTATTAATTATATGATAGCCAAACTTATGTATCCTAGAATAGATTTTAACAAAAGGATTAAATATGCAGACTCCCTCACTACATACACTGTTGAACACCACTTCACAAACTGCGCGCGCATACTCGGACACTTATAAACGGGCTGGTAATTGTAAGACATTTTAAGTGAACTATGATCAAGTCAGTCAATCGGTATGGTAAGTAACCATCAAGGTGACAAATGTGAACTACCAAGTCAATTGGTACATGCATATACAAAATTAATTAATAATTATGCAATATTCACGTTGATGTGACAATAGAATAGAATTTAAAGAAGGATTAAATATGCAGACTTCCCTACTACACACGCTGATGGTCTCCGCTTCACAAGCTGCGCGCGCATACGCGGAAACCTAATTAGCGCTTGGGAAATTCTAACACATGTTAAGTGAACTACCAAGTCAGTAGGTCGGTATGGTAAATATCCAGTACTTGCTCTGTCGGTAAAATGCCAGAACCCCCATAGCTATACTATTCATATGATCATAAGAGTTTTGAAAATAATCATAAGCAGAAATTATTGAAAAAGGCGCGCACATGACATCCTCGAGTCATACATTTTTTATTTCATAATAAAAACTTTAGTAATTGCCTTCACAAAATAAACTTTATTTCACAGTGTCATACATCGAACGAAGTACATTTTCTCGAAATAATGAGGTAGTGTACATCGTATTAAGTTTTTACTACACAGTAAAAGTGCCGAATACTTATAAAGCATACTAGAATCTAGTAAAAACTTCGTTAACTGCTTCAATGACACGAAGTAATGAAAGAAGTTACTAAATAAAAATTAGTTTGTTTATTGAAGAAGGTGTCTTATATAAAAATATGTGTTCTGTTTGAATTTCAAGCAATAAAAAGCTGAAGATTTTACAATGAAGATACGTTTTGCTCTCTTGCTGTAGGTCTTTCTGTAATAAAATATTTCGACCTGTCTATCCCTTTCTTATTATAAAAATACGTTTGTATCAAGATATTATTATATTTATCCACAACCTCGTCTATAAAAATTGCGTACAGTAATGTTCAACGAAGCCTTGACTCTCTTTTCGATTGTAAACATGTCAGCCCAACCCTGCTTTCCATTAGAATCTTATGGAAATCAGAGTAGGGTTGACATGTTTAATATCAAAAACAGAGTCAAGGATTCGTTGAACGTTACTATACATTATAAACATATTCAGTACTTGTACATTGTTTTGTTTTTACTGAAGCATCATTTGTCAAGTATACAAGTTTAAAATCTAAAAGTGTCTACATATGATTTATTCTATGATTATTGCGTGAAATAATACGTAATACGTTAAAAACACAGCGAAATAATCACATTAGTTTTGCGTAATTTTCCCGAGTGCAATTATCGTACATATTACATGATCAGAAAACTAAAATCAATTGTTTTGGTCGGGAAGACTATTGAGAAAGCTATAGAAAATTTCAAGAATCTTATAATTGTAATATATATATATATCATTATATAATAAAATATGAAATCCTCTGTTGAGAGTAAGATAATTCCAAATATAATCTAGAAATATAATGGAGAGGATATTTAATCCTGACCCTAAATCTCACGCAGAATTCTGTTTGGTTAAAAATATATATTCAGAATGCAGAGACACATTCTGTAACATTATATTTTAATCTATAAAAATGTAAAGACAGAGTGTGTCTCCTACGTGAAAACTACATAGATAGAGTGAACATACAAAACTATTTTTTAGTAATCACACATTTTAATGTGCTTCTACAGGCATAACTTTAGTTTAAATATCTCTTCTGACGACCCCAAGGCAAAAAATATATTTGTTTACAACTGGTCAAATTTTTAAGGAAATTTTACCTGAAAATTTTTTCACTATTCTAAAGGAACCCCTGTTGATTTTGAACTTCAACGTTCTCTCTTGAGTGCAGTTTGAAGCAAAGCCATTCGCATTGATGTCACCAATTTTTCCAATTCTTCAACCTTCATTCTCAAAACTCGGTTGTCTTTTTCGAGTTGAACTGCGTGATCCGCCATTTCCATCTCCTTGGCCTTTTTATTCATTCTCGATTTTCTCGAAGCTTCATTATTTTTTTCGCGAGATTCTCTATAACTACTGTCGGATTGGTCATGATCTTCTAAGTCTCTCTCCAGCATTCGTTTTACCCCTCTTCCTTTTTTCTTATAGTAGTCCTTTGTTAAATTTGCAGAATTAGAATTGTGTTTAAACTTTACTATTCTGTCAGACAATTTAATTGATTCCTCTAAGTAGCTTGAAGAAGAAGAAGAAGAAGAAGAAGACGATGAAGATGATATACATTTCGATTTTTGAAGTAGATTTCTAGCTTTATTCGGTTCATTTCTCCTAGCTCGGAATTTTTTTTCCTTGTTATGAGATGGTGACTTTATAACATTTGCTTCTTTGATTCCTTTTAGTTTCGTTTCCGAAACATTTGGTAAGATCGTGGAGATACTTGCTGAAGGCAGAGCGGTTTCATCCTGCAAATATACAACTTCATAAATTATCAATTTGTAAATAAACTAGCAGACATTTACCCGGCATTGTTCAGGATTTTAAGTTAGTTGTACCGAAATCGAACCCTATCTTTCGAATTGTCTAAAATTTTTAAAATATGTAGAAAATATTGTTATCTAAGGCTATAACTAACATTGGCAATCGTCATATTATGAAGTCTAGTATGAAAATGAATCTTATCATTGCGCTAAAAAACTACAGATGTATAGAAAAATATCGCGTGGATTTATTTTCTTCATTCTATGCCCGAAAGTACATATTTCCCGAGAGCCACAAAAGTTAAAGCAGTAGCTATTATATAGTCGAGCACAAGCTAGCAGCCTACAGCACTATTAATATTATGTTAAATAATATTAATTTATTAAACGTACATTCGGTTTAGGATAACGAAAATTGGTATACGACATACGGCTAGTAATGGTGGATGCCCTGACGAGCAGGATATGCACCTTTCTGGCCTTGTGTCGTAATATACTATTCAACAATTCAAAATTATTGTGCGTGTAGTATGAAAGATATAATGTTGAGAAGAATAATATTTCTGTTCTCGCGAGACACATGGCGGGAGTATAAACAGTGACGACGTGGCAACACTATTACTAAGCATATCATGGCTGACATTTTAATATTGACAATACTGTTTTGTGGTTATATGATAAACATTAACACAATTTTCTCTGAGAATGAAATTGCAGCATTGCCACTATCGTTTCCATACCAACTGTTTCTGTCTGTAAAGTGTACAAACCCAGTCAACATTTTTGAACAATCGTTAAAAGAGAACATGTGATATCTTAGACTACAAATCTTAAAATCCAGTAAAATTTCTTGATATTCTTTAAACTCTTCCCTACTCTTTTGGATTTTTTTGGAATCCACCAGAGTCTTCGGAAATGCCTTTTGTAATCCTTTAAAAAACCCTAAATTTATTGTAAACCCATAAAGTCTTGAAATTTTTTACAATATGTTGAAATCCTTCGAAATTTTTTTAAATCACTTTTAAATCCCTGGAAATAATTTATATCTCGAAAAATTGCTAACGATTTCACGGGATTCAAAAAAATTTCCAAAGGACCTAACAATATTTTATAGGATTTTGATAAAATTTAATGAATTTCGTGGGTTAAGGAATCTTAAGGGATTTCAGGGGATTGAAACTAAAATTTAAAGGTATTTTACCAGATTTTGTGCGAATTATAAGTGTTTTCACGAGAATTCAAGAGATTTTTAAAAACTTTAAGGAGTATCATACAGGAAATTTCAAGTATTTCAAGAGATTTCAAGACTTTTAGAGGACTTAAATGTCTTTTGAAGTACCTACTTAAAATCTTTGATATCTTTGAAAGCTTTGAAATCTCGAAAAATCTGTTAATAATGTTCTCCGAAGAACTTGCTTCTTTAAAATCTCGCACCCTGACATTGACATTTTCCGTACAATAACAAATGTAAAATAGAAAGAATAGGAAAATTTTTTGTAACAATTTTAAGAGTTAAAAAGAAATTTTAAGTGCATGGATGTTTTGGATTTACAAAGAATTTAAAAACATTTAAACAGTTTTCCAGGAATTTGGTGCGACAAAAAAAATAGATTTCATAGAAATTCAAAAGTTTTGAAGTCTTGAAGTCTTTCAAAATTCTATGAAGTTTCTTACCATCACTTTAAATTTCCTAAAACCCTCTAAATCCCATATAACCAATTTAAAATCCTTACACTCTTATGAATCCTTCATATGATTTCAGAAATTTGAGTATTTTTTCCAGGGATTATAAAGAGTTTCAAAAAATTGTAGAAGATTTCCATAAATTTTGCCGGATTTAAATCCCGTAAAATCACATTTAAACTCTTGAACTCATTTGAAGTGTTTGACATCTTTAAAATGTAGCTTTAAAATTGTACGTACATCACATAGGTAGGAGAGTAAGTCGAACGATTCCTGTTCATCAGTGTCCAGTGCGGAAAGTGTGGCTGGCTCAAGTGGGTCGACAACCTTCACTTGAGGTATTTGATAGGATGGTATGTGCAATTTAAGATTTTCAAATTTTATTTGCCTGGAAGTGCTTGATGTCATTGCTGCTGTAGGGATTGTGCTGATTTCTGAATTGCTGATGGTTGTGTTGTCGGTCGTAGCATTTAACCAAAGATCCGGTTTGTTGGCTGCAATGTAGGTGTGCTTTAGATCTTCCAATTTTATCACTGGTTGCAGATCTGAAAGATCCGCGATGTGTAAAATGTCCTCATCGCAATTTCTCTTCTCGTCGTAAACAATTATGCACCCTTCAGGGACTTCTTCTTTCAAAGTCGAGACTTCATTCTCGTATCTCGTGTCTAAAAAAGAGATCAGTTTTTTAGCATTATTAATTCATCAGGTATATAATTTTACAATTTATATCCACGAGTTTTAAGGAATCAGGGTCTAATATATTGTGTAAAACGACATATTTTGTGTTTGTAGTCCGAATTTCAAAATTTGAATTTAAAAAAACAAGAGAAAAATTAATTTAATTTTATTAATTATTTATTTGAAAGTTAACTTTATTGTTGAAGTGTTAATGATTGAAGAATTTCACTTTCTTATTCAAAACTTTGTAATTGGGATTTTTAAAGATTTAAAAATATTGCAAGTCATTTTGCGAGATTCCAAGAGATTGCAAGGTATTTCAATAGAATCCACAAGAGTTCACGATTATTTGAAGATTTTAAGGGATTTTGAGAAATCTCGAGAGATTTTAAAGGATTTCAAGACATTTTACGGAATTTCAATACAAAAATTAAGGGATTCTTAGGGATTGCAAAAGAGTTCAAAAGAAGAGTTTAAGGATCATCAAAAGAATTTTTGGGGCTTCGCAGATTTCGCAGATTTTAAATGTACTTCAGAAGGTATTATAGAGGTTTAAACTAATTAAGGAATTTTTTGTGAGATTTTAAGGAACGTCAAAAGATCCCAAAATATTTCAAGTAATTTTAAATGATTTCGTGCTGTTACGCAGATTTTAAAGGATTAAAAAAAATGTTAGTGCTTAAAAGAGGTGTAAAAAGATTCTAAGGGATTTCAAATTAATTCAGAAGAGGGTAAGGATTATCAAAAGATTACATGAGATTAAATGAGCTTTATCAGGTGTAAAATGCTTCAGAGAATTTCAAAAGATTTGAAGTTCTATGAAGTCTATTGATTTTTTTTTATTAATCACGACAAATTCCTGGAAAATTCTTTAAATCTTTTAAAACTTATATTAATCCAAAAAAATCTTGTAATTTCTTACAATCCCATGAAATAATTAAACATTTTTTTAAAGTCCGTAAAACGCCATGAAATGTCGTACACTTCCTGGAAATTTCTTTAAAATCTTCATAATCCTAAAAAATTCATAAATTTTTCAAAATCTTTCATGAATTTCTTGAAATCTTGCAAAATACTTGAAATTCTTTTTAATCCCATGAAATCTCGTCAAATACTTAACAGTTTTTTAAATCCCATGATATTCTTTACAATTCTTAAAAATTCAACGTTCTTATACTACCAACACTTCCCGGGAATGTGTGTTCAAGCACAAAAAAAGAAACAGAAAAGTCCACTGGCAAAATTTGATCTGGGTCTTAGATTGGGCACAGTAAAGCTTCAAATTTGGGCTTAATGAACCAATCAGGAGCGAGATTTAGCAACACTTGATAGTGTGCGTATTGGTAGATCACTTCAGTTTTGGCAAAAATTTCACATCGTTCATGCTCCTCGATTGTTTGAATATCTTAATATAACGCTAAATCTCGCTCCTGATTGGTTCATCATGCCCAACTTTGAAGCTTTACTGTCCCCTAACTAAGGCCCAGATCAAATTTTGCCACAGAACTTTTTTGTTTCTTTTTTTGTGCTCGATCACACATTCCCGGAAAGTGCATAGGGGATGGGACACTTTGTATATAGATATACAATCGAAAAAACTTTGGGTTTTCATTCTAATTTACAAATTGCCGGAGATGGTTTGTTCGGGCAGTTTACTACTCGTCTCCGTATAATTTGTTGACATTATACCTGAGGCTGGGATCGAACCTAAGTAGACCCTCTGTGATGTGATGGCGGCCGGGAGACCCCACCATTAGTGCATCATATTCCTGGACAACTGTCTTACTACTATGCACTGTCACTACTTACTAGGAACATTACCCAAGTGTCCGCCTCCAATTTAATTATTTCTGAAGTATGTTTTAGAACACTGAAAAATAAGGTACACGTATTTTTTTATACGTGCCTAAATTCACATTTAGAGGGTGAAATCACCCTTCAAAGTTTCAGAATGATTACTTAAGAAATATAATTTTCAGTGAAATTAGTCATTTAGAAAGCAATATAAACATTGTTTAAGATAATGTTTCATGAATGCGAATGAGATTTCATGCCATCAGACTGCGATATTTTCTCTTATATCACAATTTTTCCTGTCCTGAAGATAATTTCCACTATGACCATTAAACAGAAACTGTTAAAAATGTTGAAGGAAATAAAAAAAAAAATTAAGGGTAGTTTACCTTTAATTTACTTCAGAACGAATCAAATCAAATCGGAGGCGGACACTTGGATAATGTTCCTTGTTAGAACACTTTTTCTTTCACACTTCTTTAAGTGTCAAAACAGCAGACAATTTAAAATTCCGGACTTATTGACATCATCCTGCTTTCCAGATGAAGAAAATTATGCACAAAATATAGATAAACTATATGTCCTACATACATGGTATATTTTATACATAAATTATACAATACAAAATATTATTTTTATATAATATATAATTTTTTCATCTGAAAAGCAGGGTGGCAATCAGTCCATGAGAATTTCAAATTGTCTGCCGTTTTAACATCTTGAAAAGTGTGAAAGAAACATTTTTTAAAGCAGTGATAGTATAGCAGTAGTAGAAAGATAGTTGTGGAGAAGTATGATGCGCTGAGGATGGATTGGGGCTTCCGGATGCCACTACAGGGAGTCCAGCAGGTTTCGATCCTATAGGTAGATGATCTCTCCCCTAAACAGGTATATGGAGGAGAGTCGAGTAACTCTCGGTTTGCTAATTTCTTATAGCATGGCATTAAGGAGTCTATAAAGAAAAGCATATTTACCCGACAGTTTGGGATTGATCGCTTCACCTATAGGAAAATCGCATTGTTGTGGGAACTGGTCCATGCACCAACCACTGAGGTCTTGAAAGTTTTCCTCCCAGACCGAGAACTCGTTGTTGTCCTCGCTGTTCAGAGTAACATCCGGCTTCATTTTCGGTATTTTCCAAGGTTCCTTCAACAGATTCGACTCCATCGTTGGACTCAAAAGAGGAATCATTGCCGTCTTCGAGGACGACACAATGTCTTCCTCCGGAGGCCTCGATCTCACGCCACGAGAAGCAGATGACTTGCGCGGCTGACGGTTGCATGATGATAGTACCTGAAATTCCCGAGATTACAGATCTGATCGTGACACTAGGGTGGTCCAAAAGAAAAATTTTTTTAATTGATCGTGCTCTAGAAATTAGTTGTACTTTTTAAAGAAGAAATGAATAATACTTTCCAAGAAAATATTATAGGGATTATTTTCTTGAATAACTACGGAGGCGTCGCGTCCATGCGCGCTGCACGTGCCAACCTCCCTTATTTATATTATTTTGTTTATTGTTTTATTTTTATTTTAGATATACCCAAAAAAATCTTAAATTTAGATTAATTTTGAGCAAATTTTATATAATTAATTTTAAAAAATCAACCACCCCTTGACCCTACATTTAAGATTCTGATGGATTCTATGGTTTAATATCAGTATTAATATTAATAGAAACTATATATTCATCATTACCGTTCAAGACCTTTGTTAAAATGTAAATGTGACCCTCGAGGATCACGTTATCGATAAGGGCGCATATCATATGATCGATGGAAGTGTCAATGGGCGTATAGTCAAAGGAGGGTCACATGTTGGTCACGTGGTCGAGGGAGGTCATTTGATCAATGAAGAAGTCAATAAAGGTGTATATCTCGTGATCGATAAGGGCGCATGTTACATGGGCTGGATCCTGGACACAGCGGCGGTATTGACATTGATTAATGTATACAACATCATATTATTGCAAAAAACACCCATTGAGATTTCACACTTGAATTCGCGGTAAAAATTTTTTAAAAAATCGAAGGGATTATTTTTTTCATGTCGGAAGTAAAGAAGAAGTTAAGCTTTAAAAACTTTAAGGCTGATGGGGAAATACATTGGCAAGGTTTGAATTAGGTGAAATTTATACTAAATAATTTTTCTTCAAAAGTAACATATATTTTAGAGAGCACCTTCAATTTTTTGAAATTTATGCTTTTATCTATTATTATTTATGGACCTCCTTATTCTAACACATTATATAACTATAGTTTGAAAATAGTATTTCTATTCTTTTAAATTCTGTATTTGATTTATTAATATTTTGTCCTTACGATCAAGTTACCCCCTTCCTCTATTGAAATGTTGCTGGCCGTTGAACGCTTGAAAATGGGAGGGATTCTAAAGACCTGAAAAAGTTGACAAGAATGAATTAATTTAACAATTAATTAAATTATATAAAATTCCTTACAACCAATTAGGCAAATCATTAAATTATACGAAATTTTAATTAACTTTAAAACATTTCAAGGTATTTCAAGATATTTTAAGTTAATTTAAGAATTATATATTTATTTCTATAAGTCGTTAATTGTACGATTCGACAATTGTCTAATTTATAATTCTATATTTTTATATTTCGTTCTTTTGTATTTTTTATGTTTTTGGTTATTCTCATTGAGTTGTTCTTTAATTTTCAAGAATTGAAAATTTCGGCTATTTTATATTTTCGTGAATTTGACATTTTGGGAATCAAACAGAAGTTGCAGTTAAATTTGTTTGTTAGTATAAATAATGTGTTACATTATTAGATAACTTATTGCATGAGAGACTTTTTTCAAAGTTGCAGAATCAATTACATAATAATTCTAATTTTCAATTAGCTCTTTCGAAACTAATTGACAGCAAGAACGATTTTCTAAATTAATTCTCGGAAGGTAAATTTTTGCATCGGCGGTTATGCTTCTTGTGACATAAATAATCACAGGGATTCGATTAGAATCTTGATGTTCTTAGCATGACACCAGTGTACAAAGGCAATGTGATACTTGAAGATACGTAACATCGGAGTCACATGATACGACGTAGAGTCCGCGTGCAAAGTCAAGAGAATTTACAGAATACCTACAGTCACGCCTTTCGGATCCAGACTGATTTTATCTTCCTTATAGCTGTCGAAATCAGTAATAAGCGCCAATAAAACACCAAAGTTATTTAAATTATCCAATTTCAGCAGTTTTTAATTCCTATGACGTTAAATTTCTACTTTTTATGACCTAGAGACCAAAAAATGACTACAACTGTAGCCTTTTGAATATAATTTCACAATTTTTAATTTGCAACATGTTCCGACTCTTAGGCAGTAGAACCTTTTATATATCAGAATGATGTTATAAGATTCTTAAAAGTTTAATTTTTTCAAAAAAACACGATTTTACTAGATTTACAAAATTATTTTTACACATTTTATCAAGCCTTAAAGAGACAAAAGTCGTACATTTTAAAAATATTTAGACAAGTTTTATCGAAATAATTTAGCAATAATAAGAACTACAAATTCTCGTAGGTATCGATTATTAAAAGTAATTTTAGTAAAAAATCATTTTTGCTGCCTAGAGATTAGAATTATTTACAAACTTTTAAATTTTACTCTTTAGAGAGAAAAAACACTAATTTTATTCTCGATATATATGTTAGTAATAATATCAGATAATATAAACTTAAATTAACGTAGCCAAAGATAATTAGGAAACTTTTAGTGAAATGTAATTGGTATTGAGTGGAATTAAAATTGTTTATAAATTTATAAATTCACATACATAATCTTTTATTCGCTAGGAAATAAAGCTATTTACAAATTACGTCATGTTTTAGTCACTAGAAAGTAAAATCTAGAACTTTAGGCAAATGGAAGAAATTAATTAAATATTTAAACTATTTTATAATTTTAATTTTATTTTTAAAAAAATATTTAGTTTAGTGATTTTTAGAAAAAAGTACTTTTTTCTGCCCAGGGGTTAAAATTATTTCAAAAAGGCTTCACGTTTAGGCACTAGGGAGTAAAACGTAACACACTTTAGACAAATGCCAAAAATTATTTGTTAATAATTTAATAATTCAAATAAATAATGTTTTGCCTAGGAATTGAAACTATTTGCAAATAGCAATATGTTTTCGTCACCACTAACCAGTGAATAAAATGTAAAATTTTAGTTTCATAGGCTTCAAAAATGTCTGATATCATACTTATTTTCTAAAAACCGTAATTTTATGTATTTCGTTCTTTAAAACTTTAACTCGTATTGTTAAAATAATTTATAAAATAAAATTTTTAAAAAAATTGAGTGGAATTTTTTTATGATGTATTTTTGCAATTTTATTATCTAGAATTATGTGTTTAATCAATTTATTCATTATATTAAAGCTTTCGATGTTCCATACATATTTGTACTAATTTTAAGAAATTGTGTATCACAAGATTTCTTTTGGCATGGCGTTTTAAAAGACGAATTACTTTTCTGAATTACGCATTTTTATGAAGTTGGCTGAGGGCCAAAGCAGGCCAAAGTCTGATGAACGGAACTCTTTTTCGTGCCAAATGCGCCGGGTGATTCTACAATGTATGTATATAACTACGAGACATCTACTATATGTATATATCTACATAATTATATACTTTTGCAGGAAAAACGTTAACCAATGTATTTTAATAAAAGTCATTCTCATCATGTTCGAAACGCGAAATTTTTTCGGTATATATCTTAGCTTATCTCGATATAATTCTGAAGGAAATAATCCTCAGAAATTTTTTAATTCGCAGATTGAAAATGAAAAACAAAGTCGGTTATTGAACCATCTCAAAATACATAAAATCATTCTTCAAACGAAAATATAAGGAAAATTTTCACGTGAATAGACTGCAGAAATATTGACCACTCTATATATAATTCTGGATTGTTTTTCGGGATTAAATTTAGCATAAGGGAAACCATTTCTCACGCATTACTGACTCATCCTGTAAATATTTCAGAAACCTTGAAAACCGACTGCAAGATTTAATTGTAACCGCAACAAAAGTAATGTTACTAATGATTTAGATGGATTAGAAAAAACTAAATGATCTCAAGTAGGGAAATATTTTTATCGAAATCGCGATAGAAATCACTTGAGATATTTAGTTTCTTTCAAGATTTCTTGAAATCTTTTTAAATCTATCTAAATCAATATATTTGGAAATCCTTTCAATCATATGAGAAGAAAAGTTTAATTAAAAATCAAAAAATTTCGAATGTTTTCTGAACGCTTATTTTTTGTGAATCAACATATTTTATGTTGAATACGAATACAATACAAATGAATATTGTAGCTTATAATTTCCTTATCCCTGTTTCCTGTAGTGATTATATTTAATCAATATGATAAATTGTCACTTTGAAACGTTGGAAGTACGTCGTTGACTGTCACGCGTTACATAACGCGTATATGCTCTTTTTCGGAAGAAACTTGCATCATGTAAAATGCAGAGAAAAATTCATGAAAAATATTTATTTTACTAATAATAAGGACCATCTGTCACACCATTTGCAACTTTTTATCCAAAAACTACGACTAAGAATGGGTTAGTAATTTTTTTTTTTTTTAACGTATATTCTCGAACATTATTTCTGGCAAACATAATACTTATTGTCACGTTTATTGTTGACCTCTTTTTTATTCAGTCTACTTATTATCGATCCTTTCGGTATATATTTTCCATGAAAAAAAGAAGTTACTTATGTAACACACTCTAGAATCGAGAGGAAAAATATTGAATTCTTGGAACTCACCCTCCCGAAGTTGATGGCAAATTCCGCGGTGTTCCTTTTTCTTGGGAGAGCAAAAAAGTGAATTAATCGACTTAGTAGGTGAGCTCGATTAAATATTAAATCGGATTAAAGAATGTCTCTAGATTTCTTGGTTTGCACTTTTCGAAATGTCGACGATGTTGTTTCGATTAAAGAATTTTCAGTGATACGAACACAGACGAGCTACAACCTGCACTCGACGATTTCTACTGATTTCTATTTCAGTTTTCAGATCAGCAAGACACAGCAAGATCAAACACGTCACACTATGGCTGATCACTGAAAACTCACGGGCTCACGGGACAGAAGTTCGTCGAGTTTAACCACTCTTTTTGTAAGTACGTCACGAGGCACCAATCGCTTGTTGTCTTAGGTCATCAACGACCAATCAGAGCTTGCTTCTGAAGAGTGAGTAAAACACGGAGAGGGAATTCCGAGAATCACGTCACTGATCGATATTCTAATTGAGACAGGAACCAGACGACGACAAAAACAAGTTTCTAGACTCTAAGCGGCACTGACACATACACGGTCGATGCATTGGGCTGAAATAAAATAAGAAGACTAAATAGTGATAGTGTAGGTGTAACATGTTGTTCTATTTTAGCATCCGGAGGGGTATCGTAGTTCAAATGAATCCAGTAGATGGTACTCCGATCAGGTAGTCCGGTTTTTGCATATGTATAGAAAAAGTACTAAAATTCATTAAAAATAACTTGATACTTTCTATGAATATGAAAGGAAGAACATAGTTTTCAGTAACAATAAGAGTAGGTGTAATTAGTAATGCCAAAAAAATGCATGAAAACGTGTAATATAATGTTAGGAAAATTTAATATTGTAACAATATTTTTCGGGGATTGTTAGTAAAATTGGAGATAATGATAGGTAGAAAGGTAAATTCTAAAGACTGATTGAGTTTTTGGGGATGTCCCGAGATTCACGGATGCCATCAGACTTTTTATTACTTATTGGGGAAAACCCGTGTTGCCCTTGTTTTAATTATTGTTGAATAAAGTTAAGTTATTGTAACATAAAATCCTGACGTATTTGAAGTTTATTGACAATTCTTTAGAAGTAAATCAGAATTATAGATTGTTTATTTTGCTAAAGTAATTAATCATTTAAAAAAAAATGGTAATTGATATAATTTTCAAACATCCATTAATAATATTATTTAATTAATAGTAGTAATACTATTTACACATTTATAATATACTTTATTAATTTATCTAAAAATTTCCTTAACACTAAAAAATATATATTTATATATAATTTATTTATAATAAATTATATATAAATTAATTAATGTAAAAATTGCATCAAAAAAATTTGGAATTGAATAAGAAAAATTATTTATTGAATATATTGAATATATTATTGAAGACACTTATAATTATTGGAAGGAATAATTTATTTTAAAAAAGTGATGAACAGGATTAATGACTA
This sequence comes from Synergus laeviventris, assembly GCA_032275145.1. NCBI lineage: Eukaryota > Metazoa > Arthropoda > Insecta > Hymenoptera > Cynipidae > Synergus > Synergus laeviventris. The sequence continues at coordinate 1,672,562 of JAUESI010000027.1, read as the reverse complement.
AAAATATATACTCTCTAAATCCTAATTAGTAGAAATTTTACTAATGCAATTAGTAGCGATAGGTTTGACTGTTAAATTAGTAATTCTGTCACATTTTATTAAATGAATTAGTAAGGGGTTTCTACTAATTTGATTAGTAGTAACTTACTAATTCAACGAATAGAAATAAATTGCTTGGAAAACATAAATTATTAATTTTTTTAATATTCTCTAGTGGTTTTTGAGTTTAAAAGTTAAATACTATATTAATGTTGTTATATTAATAATAATTGATTATGAACAATACAATATTCAAAATTCAAACGATATAAATATAAATTGCAGACATTTTCTATATTATCAATATACAAATACAGCAGTGCTTTTTGATGTGTAATTAATTCAGTGTCCCGTTGACTTTTACGACAACTTTAAAGAGTAGATAAGTATGAATTTAAATTTATGGCTGATTTTTAGATAGATTTATTGAAATCGAAACAAATCTAAATTCTCAATATTAATGAAATACTCTCCATCAATTTTCAGATAGATATATGTACCAGGATATACTTCATGAAGTGGGGAAATTGCTTGACCAAAAATTTTACTTTTATTTACTAATTAAAGTTTAAATTATATTTTTTACTCATTAAAATACATCACAGTATAAATTCAAATTTTTTGAATATACTGCTAAAAATGAATAACGTCTCTCGCATAGCGCATGCTATATTTTTACATTTAATTACATTTATATATTAATATAAATATATTTTTTCACTCATTAATCCTGTCATTCACATTTTAATAAATTATTCCTTCCAATAATTATAAGTGTCTTCAATAATATATTTCATGTAATCAATAAATAATTTTTCTTACTCAATTCCAAATTATTTTGTGCAAATTTTTACATTACTTTATTTATATATAATTTATTTTAAATTATATATTGTAACTATACACTATTAGCCCCTACGGAATCACATCCCATTATACAGGACTGCGTTCGCGTTCTAGCATCTTACATCGCAAAACGCGCAAACGTAACATCTCCTACCCGCGATATAAAATGAAAAGTGAGGATCGCGAGTGGAAGAGATATTCGATGAGCTAAGATGCAAAACGAGTTTAGCTTTAGGCCAGTTAGGACTTAGGTGCTCGAGAGCGAGCAGTGAGCATCTAAAAAGTATTTTTCGGGCAGAAGCCGCAGTTTACTGTGTTATCTGAGTTCTGATCCGTTTCCTACTTAGGGGCACTAGGCAGACTAAGGGGTTTTATAGTGACGGGACATCGAATCGAAAGTGTCGATATTTGAAACATCGATATATCGGAAACATAAACATCGATGTCAAA
>JAUESI010000027.1:1650161-1671127 GCA_032275145.1 Synergus laeviventris | reverse complement strand
AGACAAATTTCTAATTACTCAGATTTCATGTGTTGTAGTGCAGTTATACTTCATTAACCCTCTTCACATCAACAACAGTGATAATAGAATAGAATTTAAAAAAGGATTAAGTATGCAGACTTCCCTACTACGCATACTGCTGGTCCCCGCTTCACAAGCTCCGTGCGCATACGCGGAAACGTAACAGCGCTGGGGACATTCTAACACATTTTAAGTGAACTATCAAGTCAGTCAGTCGGTACGGTAAGTAACCATCAAACTTGAGAAAACTGAATTACCGACTCAGGGTAATAAACCGGCGATCAATGGTTGCACGGTCGGTAAGTGACCCACAATTTAGCAGCAAATTGAACCGACTCGACGGATACGTGGCCCCGTAGCCCCCTAGCTATATTACTATAGGCGAGAGATAGAAATGGAGAAGATTTCTCTCTTTTTATAATTCCAGCTGGGTTGTACAGCTAGGTTTTAGGCGCTCACAGGAACGCGAGTTTCCAACTTTTACCTTTGAAAATGTGGTAATTCGGCACAGAATAGAGAGGGTACTACATTCTGATCTTGATGAAGAGGCGCAAAGTGCAATTACTGATTTTGTATTTTATGGTTTAAGCAATGTAGTTTAGATTAATAGAAACAATTGGACTGGTATCAGTTTTACCAAAATTTAGATTTGATTCATGTTCAAGAACTTTTTTGAGTTCATTTTTTTATGAAATAGAATTATAAGGTCTTTAATGAATTTTAAGATAATTTGATAAATTTTAAGGAGTTTTTACGAATTTTAAAGCATTTTATAGAATTTTAAGTTCTTTTCAGGGATTTTGAAGTTTATTGTGGAAATTTAAGGGATTTTACGTTATGTTATTTAAAAGTTTTTCGTGGAATTTAAAGTATTTCATGGGATTTTAAGAGATTATAAAGATTTAAGCGATTTTATAGAATTTTAAGGAATTTTAAATAGGGACTTCAATAGGAATATTTCATGAAATTTTAAGTAATTCTGAAGGATTTTAAGGAATTTTAAAGAATGAATTTTGATTAATTCTTGACCATATATTATTTATATATTTTCAACTTATCGTTGAAAAGCTTTATTTTAAGAAACAAGTAAATTAAAGCGTTTATACAATTTTCTGTCATAACATAACGCAGTAGGTTTTATTCAGTATTTTGTCGACTTGTAATTAAACATTGAGCACGATTAAAAACGTTTATGGTAGTATCGATAATTCTATATAAAAAAAATTATTATTTAAAATATTTATCTACATTATATGTTGATTCTAATGTGCAGTATTCTCAAGTAATTCCCTTGAAAATCCCCGTGACTTTGCCTTCAATGTATAATTGTAAGCGAATGAAATACTTCTCATATTATTTGTCGCTTGGAAAGTACAAATTTAACTCTTTGGCAGTGATATTCCAAACTTAGTACGCCAGAAACGCGGATGATTAAAGATAATAGATCGACTATGAATAAGAAGTGTCACTTTGCACCGTAATTCGCGTCTTAGACTGTAACTGTTAATTAGAATATCTCTGCAGATTAACTTAACTCGTTAAGAAATCCGCAACAGGTTTTACAAATAAAATTAACGGATTTAAGGTTATAATTAAAAAGTTGTATCGAAGACTATTTAGAAATGATCGTGGACATTTAACTGTCACGAATAACTAGACTGCAAAATCCTACTCGTATTTTCCCGAACATACTTTACGTGGAACTCGCATTCATTTTAGACTACGTAAATTATTGTACAAAACAAATACATATTTATAGTAACAATATTTAAAATCACTTAATTATATTAATATTACATATACATATTATGTCACGTTCGCACCATTAGTCATTGAGTTGCCTAAAAAAATCTCTTGTTTTGAAAAGTAAGTACGAATATTCTATATTAAATACAAAAGAATACATTCAAACACTATAATCGTTTCTATAATAATTTCATTCTTTCGCTCTCTTTTTCTCAGAATCATACAAATATACATACACAATTCAGTTCCTTACTTGTATCTGGATTCACGCGATATTCTCACCGCTGTTTTTTTTAAGAGTAAACATTGAAAATATTGTGACATTAATTTTATTACAGAATTTAACTGTAATTTTCAGTAGCATTTTGGAAGTTTACTTTGTAATTTATTTCTAGTTCTCTACTAGTAACAGCGGTAGAAAAAATCGTAAAATACACGGATTCTAAACTATACGATGACGTCTTTATTACGAGTATCTAGGAGTTTTTAATTCAACGTTGATATCCAAAAGGAAGAGTTAAGTCCTCTGGATTCTCGAAGTGATGAAATATAGACTTTTGTTGTTCAGCATACCGGTCAATTTTTAATTCGACCTTGGTCTTTTTCTGTTTATAGTATATGAAGAAACATAAATAACAATTTTTAGGTACAAGAACAGCTTCTGATCTTCGGCAAACCTTTAAGGAAATTTTAATTAATGTCTCTTGGGACCTTTTGCTTTCAAGGTCACTGTCCTTCGCTGTCGCTGTCACTCTTATCTACAAAGAAAATCCTAGAGTCAGTAATTGATAACTAAAAAATAAGGCTGAAGCTTCAGACTTTTTGTTGGCAGTAAACAAATTATTATAAATAAAAGAAATTTTCTTAGAGAGAATCTTCGAAGAAAAAAAAGTCCTTTTAACTTGAATCTTTTGGAAATTCCACTGAATTTTAGTCCCAGTGGACGTCTTTTAATCCCCCAAAGGAGACAGCTCTTATGCGACTGGTTCTCAACATACATGGGCTCAATATTTAATCAATGATAACTTCTGAGGTTTCGAACATTTTTTTATAAAAGCTTTCTGAAAAAATAATTTTTTATAATAAAAAAAATATTTCATACTCATTTTCCCATTTTAGACAGATTTTTTATATGTATTTTTTCGAAATGCGACCCCTTAAATTTTATAAAACATTTTTTGAATAAAAAGCTTAATTCTTTCCCTTCAAAATCATTGAAGTTAGAAAGAGGAACGAAAAATGCTATTGAACTTAAAAAGAGGATTCTTGCGCTCGGCTATGGGTGGCGTCCGCGTCATTTTTTAAACATACTCGTATTTTAAAAGAATATAATGTCTGAATATGATTCTCACATTCAATTATGATATGTATATATATTTTTTGTTTATTATATCTATTAGTTAGTAACTATACCATATACCATATACCAATAAATAAAACCTAGAAAAAACAAGTCAACTGAAAATTATTCTCACCTTTCTTGCCAGGATAAGCATGTCGTTTCAGTCTGTCGTAAAGATCGTCTTTAGTTCCATAAATACTCGCGTTCGATCTGGCAAGGCTGTTCATCTTGCCTCCGTTGTGTAGACTCTCTGTTAAAAGATAAAGATCATATACTATTATTTCTCCAAATTTAATAAATAATTCCTTATTGTTAGGTTCAATCTGAAGATTAAATCTGACTCGGAATTAGAGAATAACATATTTCAAATCTCCATGGAAAGCTTCTAAACTAATTTTTAAATCTTTAAAATGGTTTTAAATCACTTTATATCTTTGAAAATATTTGAAAATCTTGAGTTTTTTTGAAATTTCGTTAAATTCCATTAGATTCTTTTGAAATTTTGGTAATTTTATTAGATCAGGCTCAATTTTTGAAAATCTTCATGAACACCTTTTAAATCGTTTTATAAATCTTTTGAGATTTGGAAATTTGTTTAAAATATTTTATAATCATTTACAGATTTTTCGAAATCTTTTTGAAATTACTAGAGCAGCTTTTTGAAAACTTTTGAAATCCTCCTGAAATGTTTTTAAAAATACTTTAAATCCATGGAAATTTTAAAAAATGACTATATCTTTGGATAAAGTTTGAAAATAAAGTCACTTTTAATATTTAGAAATCTGTTTCAAATATTTCACAATAATTTTACAGTTTTTTTAGTGTTTTAAAATTACTATTTGCCTATAAAATCTCTACCTTTCATGTACGTCTCATTATAAAAGTTTGGCATCTCCCAGCCATCTTCTTCATCGTCATAATAATGAGCATAGGTACTGTGATGAGAAGGAGCGATAGACTCTGCATATGGTGTCGGTGCTCCATAGTAAAAGTTGACTTGTGAACCATTTTGATCTGTAGCTGGTGTAAGCATTTTCTTTGGTTCTTTCTTTTTCGAAGATCTGCGAAAAATAAAGGGTATTTATTATTTGCCTATTAATGATAAACGGTGTGCAAATAATGATGAAAGTCCATGTAATGATTAAACTTGAGGAAAATGACAAACCTGACGCATATCATCCAGACAAGAAGAGCAATGAATATAACAAGAATGACACCTCCAGCGATTCCTCCTGTAATATAGAAGAAGTCCGATTTTTCGGCACAAGTCTTTCCAGTGAAACTACCACTGCATCTGCAAGATGGTTGTCCCCTCGAGTCTTTGAAGCAAATTCCTTCGTTGTCACAAAAACCGAGACACACATCCGTACATTCATGTCCTGTTCCGTTGTAACCTGGCTTACATTCGCATTTAAAGTCGCTAGTTTCAGGAATCAGAAGACAATGTGCATTTGCGTCACAGTGGAATTCTTCTCCACTCGTCTCACATGGATTTGTGCAATCTAATTTGCTTGTCTATTAAAAAGAAAAAACATTTCTGTATTATTAAATTTATCAATAATAATCTAGTTTCTCAGAGCCACATGATAAAATAAGAAAAGAATTGACAAATTTACAGTGAGTTCATGTCAACTTATTCAATCACAAAATTGTAGGCCCTAAAGTCTATAAAAGATATTCAATAAATTATTTAGTCTTACCGCGGCTGGTCCTTTCGTGCTCGTATTTGGTGGACAAGGTATACAGAAAGTTTGTTGAGACTCTGATTGGTACGTTCCCTTCTTGCAATCCACACATTCGTTCAAAGTTCCATTCAGATGAGAACCAGGTTCACAAACAGGAAGTGAGCATTCCTCGATTGCAGCGGATCCAATATTGGATGACGTTCTTCCCAAAGGACATGCTTGGCAGGAAGCTTGAACTCCTTGCATTCTGTAAGTTCCGCGCGGACAAGGTTCGCATTTTCCTTCAACTGCAAGTTGCTGTCCGGATCCACATTCGTCTCGGCACTCTTCATGAGAGACTGCTTCTCCAGTTCTCGTTGTCTTTCCAAGTCCACACAGCAGACAAGAAAAGCTTCCTTCATTTGGTTGGTAAAATCCATGACCACAGCTTCGGCAAAGGCCAGCTGCATCGTCGTAATATTTTCCAGCTGGACAACGTTCTTTGCAATCTGCGGCACTCCTTGCACCAGGTCCTACGGTGACACTAGGACGTCCGGCTATCACTGGACAGGCAGTGCATTTCAGTTGACCTGATTCACTCTGGTAGGTTCCAACTGGACAAGATTGGCATTTGCTGGTAGCTTCATCAAAGTAAGTACCAACGGCACAGGGAACTGAAAAAGAATATAATTTTTTTAAATCGCATGAACCAGAGGCGGCATCTAAAAGTATACAGTCCGAAATTTAAAACAATTTAGGCCTTGATCCCACCGCTGACACCAGTCATGTACTGTGTCAGTGACTTTAATTAAAACTCACCACAGTCGGGTGTCTGGACAACTTGACCAACTGGACAAGCATAATCAGATTCCAAAACGAGGGATGCTGGGTCTGGTACCGTATTCGGCAGAATATCATGAACGTCAAATTGATCTTCTTCGAGAATGAGCTTCTCGAGTAATGATTGAACAGTTGCTCGGTCATTAGAGTTTGCGTTCAGGATTGGATCGCTAAAAAATAAGTAGAAAAATGATATTAATCTCTTTTCAGATTCTTCTATGATTCAGTTGTTTGTAGCACCAATATATACAGTCGTTATCTGCACCCTGTGTAATAAATTACTATTAGTTTACTAATGAGGCATTTTACACCATAGTAGTTTTTACTATACTGTAGATTCTACGATGCTTCGTAGCCAATTAGCCAATTAGAAGCCCAGTGTAGGGGAAGAAGCAGAATAAAAACCAATCAGAAGCGCTAGTAATAGTATCTACTATGTCGTAAAATTTACTATGGTGTAAACTGCCTCAATATTAACTAGGCTGACAAGCGTGATATTTGTATTTTGGTTGTTACTCTGTGTCGTGAAACTAGAAATTCATTTTTTCAGCTGGTTATTGTACAATTTTTAAACACCCACTTATTATTCACATCTTAATTCGTAGTTTAACTGGATTGTTTGATATTAGGTACTATAAAATTTAGAGTTAGTAGTACGTGCATTATTATTAACTAATTTGATTCATCATAACGATTAAGACTCAAGTTTCCAAGAAAATAAATATTGAAGACCATCGCTTATCTGAACTCTTTTTTGGATATTCTATTCAAAGTAATTTGTCTGTGATCTGAATCTTCAATATGCAGAGAATTGAGTTTATAGGCGATGTTCTATATGAATGGATTATTAGCAATGATTGTTGTGATACTGAAAATCGTTAAACCCGATTATGGTTCATGAATTAGCGGATAAGAAATCTCGCAGTTTGACCAGTTCTTACTTTATCGCTGGGAATGAAATCTGGACTTCGTAGGTATCACTGCCTTGGCGAGACTGTCTTGTTCTAGGATGTAACAAGCAACAAAAGACTCAGTTTTTGGTCACAAGAATTACGATCTATTCTAAAAGCTTAATCTACAATAAAAATCTTGCAGTTCTCCATTGATTTAAACTCAAGCTAACTGATTTTCTTGCAAATCTTAGAAAAGATGAAGAGATCGATATAAACACTTACGGTTCTGCGGGAACACCAACAGATACGGTGTAGGTTCCACCGTCTTCTTCATGAGTGTCTCTCGTTGATCGAACACGATGGTCGCATTGGACGTCAATGTTTAAATCTTTGCATTCTCGTGTGCCTGGAAGATCATTTTCAATTCAGGGTTAAGTATACTAGCATCACAGAGAATTAAATTTTGATTAAGTAGAAAATAAATTACCTTCGAAGGAATATGAACAGAAGTTCCAATCTCTGTTCAAAGAGTTTACAGCATTTCGAACCTTTTGTTTAAGAACTCCTTGACCTGCTTCGTTACAAAGAACAGATGTAGGGAAGTTCATTTTTATTCTGAATACACGTTGAGCAGCAATCGCATCTAAAAATCAAAGTTTAGTTTTAAAAAGATGTACTAAAATCCTTTGATATCACGAAGGTTTTTAGAGGATCCAAAACTGTTATCATTTATCGGTAATTTTCTCACTTGTGCAAGCAGGATAGACAAGAGGTAATCCAGGGTTATTCGTCGGTCTCCAGAACCCTTCAGCTCCACATGTATAGAACTTGGGTACCTCCTGAGAGAATCGTAAGCCAGGATTGCAGGAAATCTCGCAAACCTTAAATTGACCACCAGAGCCCCAGTCTTTACATAGTTGAGTTCCTCCAACTGGATCCTCCAACTCCGGACAGAAATCAGCTGCAAAAATTTTTTAAATTCTAGTAATAATACTCTTAAAAGGAATAAAAAAAAGTGATTTTCTAATATACTTACACAAAACGTAAACCTTGAAACTGCAGCTTGCAGAGTTTCCTGCTTGATCGTATGCAACATAGCTGATGTCATATGTGCCCCAGAGTAAAGTTTGACCAGACCTATGACCACTCTTCTCCTGCATCCTCGTAACTCCGACATTGTCAGTGAAATGTGGCTCATCCCAGTTTACAATCGAGGAACCGTTTTTGGCAATGACCCAAAGATCGCCAGGGCAATGTTCAACCTTGGGTGGAATTTTATCAGCTTCCAGTTGTTGACACTTGTTGCCGCCGTAGCCTGGAGGGCAGACTCTGTGTCCACAATGAGATGGTACGACTCTTTCAACTCCACCAATAGTTTCATCATAACCGGCCCAGGTCAGTATAAGATCTTGGTAAAGTACTGGTTCTGTTCGACAGTCTCGAACCTGCTTTTGGATTTCGTTTGTCACGTGGAGAGCTCGGCTCCAGACTTGAGCTTTCGTTAGATGTCCTTGGAAACCAGATTCGGTGTAGCCCTTGACGTTCTCACTTCGTGGTTTACCCAAAACTGCCCAAGCGCTAAATTTTTTTAAAAATATTTGTTATTATAATAAGTAGATGATTTTATTATTATACAACAAGATGACGATCTGCAAAACTTACTAAGATGGTAAGTTTCTTCCACTGCCGTATCCTTCGGTTTTACTGGCTATTAACCCCTCTGTAATCAGGATAAGCTCACCACCATTATCACCATTCCAAACTACAGCTATGTGATGCCATTGACCATCATTAATCGTTGCGTATTCTCCGAAGGGTAAGTAAACATCCTGAAGATCTTGGAACATAGATATTTGCACACCATTGCTGTGAGCCTGAATCATCGGTCTACGATTTGTTGGAACATGTGGAGAGCTGACTCCATAGAGTGTGAAGAAGATTCCAGCTTCATCTTTTTGAGTGAATTGCACCCACAATGCTACAGTCAAACTCTTCTTGCCACCAGTGAAGAATGGAATAACTTGAGCTGCACTACTACGAGTCGGGTCACTGAAGTACAAGTCGTAGTCAACTTGAATAGCTGCGCATATAATATTATTATTGTAAGAGATAATATTATTATTAGAATGGACATATAAAAATAAATAAACCAATCAACTTACACTTTCTACAGTCATCACCAGTCAAGTTAAACGGACATTGACAGAAGAACTTTCCGGTCAGATCGATACATGTAGCGGATGGTGGGCAAGAATTCTCCTTACAATCGATGATATCTTCCTCGCAAGTTTTTCCTGTGTATCCAGGAGGACAGATACACGTGAATCCAACTCCATTATCAATGCAAGATGCTCCATTCTTACAGGCACCAGCTTGACAAGCGTCGTACTCGTACTGGCACCCAATACCAGTGAAATCATCAGGACACGTGCAGTTTAAACCAGATCCGAAATCTTGGCAACGACCACTATGCATGCAAGGATTTCCAATGCAACGTTCTGGCGCTGTTTCACATTGCTTTCCATCTGTTCCAGATGGACAGACACAGAAATAATCTTGAAACAAGTCGACGCAGTTTGCGTCGTTTTGGCATGGATGATTTTGACACATTCCAACGTCAAGTTCACATCGATCTCCACTCCATCCTTCAGGACACATGCACTTGAAGCCGCCAATTTCATCTCTGCAAGTGGCTCCATTTAAACAAGGGTCAGCAGCACAATCGTCGATATTAACATCACAGGTTGGACCAGTGAAACCTTCTCGGCATTGGCAAAGGAATTTGTTATCCAGATCCACACACCGCTCTGTACCAATAGGATTGCATGGATCAGCGAGACATTCATCGAGTTCGGCTTCACATTGTAATCCAACAAAACCTGGCCTACACTTACATTGGAAGCCTTCCAACTGATCAACGCAAGTGGCTCCGTTCTGACAGGGCTTACTGGCACAGTCGTCAATAGTGTGTTGACACTCTTTTCCGGTGTAACCAGGTTCGCAAGTGCAAGTGTATCCATTCACCTGATCCGTGCATTGCCCACCATTCTTGCAAGGCTTACCGGAACACTCGTTAATATTTGTTTCGCAAGCTGATCCAGTCCATCCTGGTTGGCAAATGCATTCATGACTAAAGAGTTTGTCTATGCAAATGCCATTTAAACATGGGTTTCCAGAGCATAAGTCTATCTTCTCGTGACAGCGTTTGCCAGTAAATCCAGGTGGACAATCACAAGAGAAGTCAGCGACAAGATCAGTGCAGTTAGCACTTAGTAAGCAAGGTTTTTCGGCACAATCATCCGTGTTTATTTCGCAACTCTGACCTTCCCATCCTGGAAGACAATCGCATTTGTATCGACCTTGTTGCTGGGCAATGCAACTGGCTCCGTTGTTGCATGGGTTTCCACTGGCAGTACAAGGATTTATTGTGATATCACAATCAACTCCAGTGTATCCAGACCTACAGAGGCAGGTGTAGTTGTTGAACCCAGGTTCATCCTTGCACATGGCTCGTTCTGGGCAAGTATCGTTAGAGCAGTCAGATTTTTCTTCTTGACAATTGATACCCGAATACCCGTTTGCACATTGACATCTATATCCTTGAGGCAAATCAATGCAAGTGGCCCCATTGTAACAAGGTTGAGAGGAGCATTCGTCGATGTCAATTTCGCATCTTCGACCGTTGAATCCAGCTGGACAAATGCACTGAACTCCGTGACCCATTGGGATACAAAGACCTCCATGTTGACAAACGTTGTCAGTGCAGGTGACAGGTTTGCATGCTTCTCGTCCCATAGATCCAGTGCCATTGGTATACATGTTAGTAGGACATTCTATACATTTCGTAGCTCCATGTTGTGGCTGGAAGAAGTCCTTTGGACACTGAGCACAAGGTGCTAGGCCAGTATCAGAGTACATTCCTGGAGAGCACATATCACGGCAACGGTCCTTTCCAGGTGCTGCAGGTTGGTAAGTAAAGGTACCAGCTGGACAAGTTTTGCAGTCCTTGAATCCTCCTACTGGTGGTTCTCCACTGTAACTATTTCTAGGGCATTCAAGACAAGGAACTAAACCAGTTGGTGAATATGTACCGTAACCACAGACAGGGACACAATCGTCGATGCTCTTGGAACCTTCTTCTTTGGTGTAGGTTCCGAATGGACAACGCAAACAAGCTCCTTGACGGTCACTGTTTTGGTAGAAACCCTTTGGACAATATGTACATTGCTTTTGTTTTTCTCCAGCGAAAGTACCAGCTGGGCAGTGCAGACAACGAGGTACATCATTCGTATCCATGTTCAAAACTTCTCCAATGCTGCAGGTGAAACCTCTTGTGATTGATGACTTGAGGGCTCGTAGTGGTGGACACTGATTTCCAATTGAGGAAACGTTTAAGAGAGGTTCGATAACTGCACTAGCGTAAGGAACAGAGAGATCGAAAATGAGACTTAAAGTTGAGCCGCAAAGATCGTAAAGCTGAGTTTGACGAACAACTGGTACGATTGCTAAGATGAAATCCATCTTGAGGACATTTTCTTCAAGAAGAGAAGGCATGGATCTTACGAATGAGACATTCATGCTGCTGATGACGGAACAACGTTGGGTCAAAATGGTGTTAAGGTTCAAGTAATACTGAGCCATGAGATCTTGGTATTGTGGCAGACAGGTTCGAGAAACAGCGCCATTCGCTCGGTAGTTCACGGAAGCTATTACATGATAATCGGCTTGCTGAGTGTTTTCAGAAACGCAATCAGGAACGACAGATGATGGTACCCAGTGTCGTGCATTATCACAGGTGAAGGCTTTAGCAGATACGCCATCAGTAAATCTGTATCCTGATTTACAAGTAGCTATACACTTAATTCCTTTGTCACCCGGAACGCATTTCAGACCCCCATTGGCTGGAAGCTTCAGCTCCCAATCAACGCAAGGTGTAGCTTGAACCGAAACCTGGAAGTTGCAGGAAGCTCGGTTACCACTGGAATCGGTAGCGTATACAGTAACATTTTCAAAATTGCCGATTGGAATAGTGGCACGTTCTGGAACAAACGTGATCTTGACTGGACCGGATGCGTCTGTAGCGTTGATTCGTTTTCGAGTTTCGTTGAAGTTGACAGAGTAACTTTCTTGTCTGTCGACAAGTTCAATAACGTAGCTTTGAGGACAACTTAGTTTGGGTGGAGTAACATCTGGAACAGTGATGTTGATTTCACAAATGGCAACATTACCATCGTAGTCGAAAGCGACGTATTTCACAACAGTGTCTTCGAAAACACGGATGGGTGTTTTGAAACTTTGAGGTTTAACTTCAACTCGAGCGATACTGCCGCTGTTGTCAATAGCAGTCGGTTCAGTGAAATTGACAGGAAGCAAGCCACCATCCGCGCCTTTTTGAACCATGATGGGTTGTTGTGGACAGTTCTGGAAAACGGGAGGTTCGTTATCAACACACGGTGAGAAACCATAATCGTAACCTAGAAGAGGTTCTGATTTAGGTTCTTCACATCCCATCAGTTCGAATTTCAGACAGGCGTTGTCCATGTAACTAACGATTCCAAGGATCACATAGCGAGCTTGAACATACTTAGGAAGAGTGATCATAGCTAATTCTCCATAGTTTCCTGGGTCTCTCATTGTTAAATTGAAGTTAGGGAAGTAGACAACGTAGTTTTCATTCTCTGCTTGCTTGTAGAAAAAACGAATTTCTGTTGGTCTTCCAACAATGTCGTTGGTGACTACTCCTTTTACGAGGATAGCTTTAACCCTAAAGACTTCTCCCAGATCCACTGTAGTATATGTGAATGGTTCCTGTTTTCCACACCATCCAGTTACTGAATTTAAGCGAATATTTTTAGCTTCGTAATTTGGTCTTTCCGAAGTGGCGTTAATTGCTGCATCTGGAATACGTCCTGAAGCCAAACCCAGAGGTTTCACAACTTTACATTCAGGTTCTCTCAAGCAAACAATTGGCCTGGGATTAATCAATATATATCCCGGACGGTTGCATCCAAACTGAACTTCAGATCCCTGTTCATAGCTTCGAGCAATTTGGAAACCATCACTAGGTCTTCCAGGATCTTCACAAACTGGTCCTTCGCAACGTAAGTTTCCAAAGTCCCAGACTCCGTTTGCTTGACAACGAACAACATTGTCGTGACGATTAGTTTGGCCTGCTAATTTGAAAGTGTCCTGACAACCGAAGAAAAATGAAGATTGGTACTTAGTGTCCAAATACTGGCCGTATTCTGCGCCAGGTGTTGACAGTGGTTTTCCACAATCCACACGAGGACAAGCTGGCTGCAGTCCTGATAACCAATAATCAGGAAGACCTGGCTTGGGATCGTAGGCACATTGACGGAAAGTAGATGAAGCGGTATTTCGAAGATAACGCCCATTATTGCTGCATTTTAAAGTTACATTTTGTTTGAATGGGACCAGAACACTTGTTTCATCACTTCGGATGACAGCAAGACCTTCGTTTTTGTCATCTGGAAGGGAAACGCATTTTGCATACTGACATTCAGGTGTAGTACCATTCCATTGGCCACTAGACGTGCAGACAACAGCTGATGAACCAGCAAGAACGTAACCAAAGTTACACTGGAATTTAATCAAATCTCCAAAGTGAAATTTATCCTTTGTTGACATAATCTTGCCATTTTCTGGTGCAGGTAACGAAGGACACATCACTGGTACACATGTTTTGTTTCTTTGGTACACGTCACCATCCCTTTCTCCAGTCTCGGACTTTTCAATATAAAAACCTGCTGTTCCATTGCCCTTATACAATTCGAATCCAGTGTTGCACATGCAGGAGTAACCTCCAGGACTGTTAGTACACTTTTGGTGACATCCACCGTTCTGAGAAGCACATTCATTTATATCCATGCACTCAAGCCTTGTGCATCCCATAAGTTCCAATTTCATACAAGGTGCGCCTTCATAATGGTCAATCCAGAATTTGATGAACCTAGCCTCGATAGGGAAAGGTAGACTGAGAACCGAAAGTTTAGCGTTGACCTTGAATTGAATGAAATTTCCGTCTGGTTTTCTGTACTCTTTAAACGCATCTGTGAGGTCATCAGTATACTGCAAACGTATAAAAGTAGGATAGGCGATATCTCCATCATGAAGTACAACTCCTTGAGTTCGAAATCCACGGATGATGGTCGGTGCTTTCAAATCGATTACCGCCCAAGCAGTGTCGTTCGCTGGAGAGGTGTTTCCACACCATCCATCTCCATTATTTAGACGAATTCCCACTTTTGAATATCCGATCCGTGAACTTGAGACAGTGATTGATTCATCGGGGATTCCTCCGTTTATCAATCCTAAATCCCCTACCGGTCGACATTCCATTGTAGGTGTGAATCCAGATTTGCATTTGCATGCAAAAGCTCCAGAGGTGTTTATACATTCTGTTGAGGCTGAATCACATTGACTTGTAGCACATTCGTTGATATCTTCGCAGGTTGGAACATTGTCGAAGCGTTGATCAGTGCCACATTGAATAATATTGGATCCTGTAGACTTGTAACCCCTGTTACATTGCACTCTAGCTTCATCTCCAAAGTAATATTCCCTTGTTGGATCAACAACAAAGCCATTCTTGATAGTTGGAAGTATCGGACACTTCGCACGTGAACAAACAGGAACATGATTGGACCAGGTTCCATTACTCATGCAGAGAATCACCGGATGTCCACTTCTAACGAAGCCTGGTTCACACTCGAACCTGACAATAGTACCATAACTTCTTCCTCCTCCGTTCAAAATTGTCATATTGGCGTTTGGTGCCTCTGGAAGTGGTGGACACTGAGATGCAAGACACGCTGGTTTTTTCTCCCATCTTCCGTCAGCTAAACAGGAAATTTTCTCAATGGGTTTTCCGGATGAAAAAGCAAAACCTGCGTAACACTGATAAGTAGCCAATCCGCGGTAGGTTACATTAGTTGAGCCAATGGAAAATCCGTTATCTATTTGTGGAACTGGACCACAATATACTTCTTGGCATTTTGGAATGTAAGTAACGGACCAGTTTCCACCAGGTAAACAAACAGTTGAGATTTTGGATTTCCCGGTCGCAAATTCTTGTCCTAAGAGACAGGAGAATGTCACTGTTGTTCCAAAAGCTGTGTCTCTGTTGGAAGCTAAAGCTCCTTCTCCAGGCTGCAGAGGTGGGCAGTCTGGAATAAATAAAAAAGTAAATTTAATCGTGAGTTTCTAATCCTCATGGATTAGGATTAGGATTAGGCTTCAGACAGATGGATCATGGAACATACCTGCAGAAAAAGCAGCTTGCCAACCACTGCTACTATGTAGCGCGTCAGAGACAAATCTGATTAGCATTTCACCACTCTCTGCTGTTAAAGTAATCTTAGGTCGGGTGTTTGAAGTGAAGCCATTAGCAGAATGAAGACGTAATCCATTGGCGTTTGGTCCGTCGTAAACCTGTTGGAAATACATACATTTTATAAAAAAAGATCTCATTGTTAGACCAGGGTAATTAAAATAATTAAATACTTCAAGATATGAGCATACCTGTATAAAATCAGTTTTATGGACGTCGAAGTTGGTAAACTTCAAGGAAAGCGGAGTACCTTGAGGATTTTTGACTTTATACAAACATTCTTGATTATTCGGATAATCGTTCAGTCCATACGAAGGGGACTGGACCGTTCCATTTTTGGCTATGATAGTGGCTTTGCAGCCTTGGGTGTAACGAATGCTAAAGCCTCGTTTTGAGTCGCCGAGACTTGTCTTGAAATAGAGATAGAGATTATTTCCGGTAGACATAATCACGGTTGGATTGTCCTCTGATTTTCCAGTCATTCTGGCGACTGGGCGGCTCATTGGTGAGTCTCCATCACGAATCAGAATATAATCCCGATTCATCTCCAAATCCAAGTCTTTGATCTTAAAGGAAATATTTTTGTATAAAATATAAATATTATTTTTTTGCTATCTAAAAGATTTTTTGCTGCACATGATAGGCTCTGCCTCAATAATGATTATGTCTATCATAATCGCTACTTTTCGACTATTACAGTCGTGAGAATGAACTCTTTGTAGTTCCTACAGAGCATAATAACAGATGGAGGATAATTGCGTGGAAGTGCTATATTTAATTCCTGCTACTTACTAGGAAGGTCTTTCAGGTGTCCCTCGCAGATTTCATTCTCCCTAATATATGTTTTAGTAATCGCAAAACTAAGCGATAAGTATTTTTTTTATCTGCGGAAAAACACTTTAAGGGGTTGAAATAGCCCCTCAAAGATAGGGGTCTCAAATGTCGATTGTATAGTTTTATGTATAAAAACCAAATTGATTTCGATTAAATCTACTGGAAAAGTTTCCTCGTGATGAAAGATGAATAAAGTTTTTCGAGTACTCTGCCATATATCAGGGAGAATAAAATTGGCGAGGAACACCTGAAAGACCTTTCTTGTTAGTACTTATACTTACTTCCAAGGACATAATTCGTCCAGGTTGAGCCTGGAGTATGTAAAGACACTCCAGCCCTCCTGGATAATTCTGAGGGTAACCGGGTGACGTTAGCACTTGTCCTTGAGGAGTCGCTCTAAGAATTCCACCACAAGTTTGCGGCTCGGTTTTCCACGAAGCGCGGAATCCTTTTCGTTCCACGGAGCCATCAGTGCTGAACTTGATGATCATGAAATTAGAGGCAGATACGAAGAGCTTGTTACTCAATTCTTCCTTTCCTGATAGCGTTGCCAAATTCACCGACTTTTCCTCTGTTCTGCCGCCCACGAGGATCTGAACTATGTCGAAGCTCTTCTCTGTTTCAAATTCTTGGAACTGTACAAAAAAAAAGATCCATTATTTGTCTTGCAAATGCATTGGGAATGGTCCACACATTATATAAAGCTTTTCAGTGGACTTGGAAGTACTATAAAAACCCTTAAATCTTGTGAAATTACTTAAAGTCCCTTAAATATTCACAATCCCACGAAAATCGATCAAAATCCCTTGGAACATTTAGGAAACATTGAATTTTTTAATTTTTTTAAGAACCTTAAAATCTTTGAAATTCTTCAAGTTTTCCGAAATTTTTTGAAGTCATTTAAATGATTTGAATCTCTAGAAATTTATTTAAATTCTTTCAAAATTGTTTACAAATTTTTTCAAATTCATTGGCATCCTTAGAAATCTAACAAAATTGAGAAGAAATCAATTGACCTGAAGTAAGATATTGTGACCTTGTGGCCCTTCTAATGTCCATTTGCAGTTACTCAAAGGCATATATTTATGAGGGTAGTTCGGACTCTCGACAACGTCCCCACTGCTTGCCATGTAGTAATGACAGTTGGCAGGGCAGTCAAGTTCATCAGAAAAGTCTCCGCAGTCATCTTGCTTGTCACACTTGAAAGCTGCATTTATGCACTTGCCATTTGAGCAATGGAAAGAACCTGATGGCAAAATATTAATGCATTCACATTAAACATTCACATACTTCTTGAAAATAATGTCGTAATACAAAATGGAAAATTTGATGAAAGTACCTGCAGGGCAAGCATTCGCGCGGCACATGAAAGGCAGAAGGGATTCACAAGTCGTCAGTTCCCAAGATTGATGCTGATCGTCGGTGATGGCGACATCGACACACTCTCCGGAGCGAGGATTCGGTTGCTTCGACGCCCAGAAACCTAAATACGTAAAAATAATTCATACAAATTTTAAAATTCACACAAATTCACACGCACTCGATAATAGTCTTTGAAAATAATCCCAGACGAGCGAGAATTATGCAAATGGCTTGTTGTTCGAGTAGACACGTAAATTAAGAATCCTCATAAATACACAGCTCGGCATATCTGAGCATTGTTGTGGGAAAAGTGTGTCTTCGTGTTGCGTGCGAGTTCCGCGTTTCCGCGACCTCGATACGATTTGTTGGGGCTCCGTAGTAAGGAACTTGTCTGGCGATTGCGATAAGCTCCTCACTCGAAGCGGGTTTTCAGGTGGGATCAAAACAATTTTTACTTTTTATCTAGAGGGAGACCGCAAAACTTTCTATTAAGTATATAAAAAACAGCGATCGTTTACTACTTTTGAGAAAAGCTGCGAAATTCGCCATCTGGCGTTTGGCGCTAAATATCTAAAAATTCAAAAAGCTAAAATCACAGAATGGTTTATTCTAAGACGTAAAATATTATCTTAATTTCGAGAATAAACGATTGCAGATATGCAATTGGTTTATAATAAAGTTTATCGTTTATTTTGTTATGGCTTATTATGTGTTTACTTTTTCAGATGTGAAGTTAGCAAAGTTTGATGACTTCTCTCAATTACTTAATCAGGTTATTATCTAACACAAGCCTTGTTACTCGAGAGATGCTGATGCAGAAGATTTCACACACTGTGCTTCAACAAGAATCGAAAGTGATTAAAAGTAGAAAGTCTGGTACCTGCATATTGCGAGACGAGCATACCAGCCGCTGACTCGAGGGTGTTGGTCCTCAGGTCATCGAGAGAAGCAAGACCGAGCCAATATCGGTCCAGGTGGCGTCCCAGCATCCCCACGGACATATTGTTTTCGCTGTAAGATTCCACGACCATCAGCTCGCTTCCGTATCTAGAACAACCACGTTAAAATATTTTTATTTCCTGGTATGAATTCATTAATAGAAGACATATTGTTTTAACGGTGTTTGATCTTAATCTTATTAATATTAATATTATTAATTTTAAAGATATTAACCCCTAAACGCTCAATCTTTTAATTTTACTCATCAAATATTAGACTTGGAGCTTTTTTCGCTTGGTATAGCGTACATTTGTATAGCGTTAACAAATGTCGACGTTTCGTGACGCCCCTGAACCCGTAAAACATGTTTTTGCAAATGTTTCTGTCTATCTGTAGATTTTAGTTTGTTAGCACTATTTTAGTGTCCTGAAGTAAAGGACATTAAAAAGGACATTAGTAAGTTCATTAGTCAGACATTTGGGATAAAAATTCAAAAAGTTAGAGTGTTTTGAAAAATTTTGAGACCACTTTTTTTAATTTACAAATTCTATACAAGGATATTTATAGTACTCAGAAATTCGAAAAATTTTTTGCTCATGACGTTTTTCGATAATAAAATAATTTTCAGACAGTCTTATGCATTGGTTTTATGTTTTGGTCTTACGCTTTAGCCTTATGGTCATTTCATGTGCGTTTGTTTTATCGTCATGGTTCCAGATACGACAAAATTTGTCCGCTCAAGGCTCAAGATTCAACAAAAGATTCTCCTTGTGCAGGAAACGCTCAAGCTCGACAATCGACATTACATGCTTCAGAGCACGAGATTTATCGTGAAATCTGTGAGTCCAAAAGCCAATAAACTACCAATCATCTCCGACATATCTTACCTTCTGCATAGCTCTGCTGCTTTTTCCCAAGAATGCTTGATGTTGAAGAATTTATAACAGTGTATGCCTCGCAACTCCCATCCTGTAGGCAGAAAGAAAGGGGCGAATAAGTACACAATTCCAGTATTTGAAAAATGCAATATCATCAATAGGTACCATGTAGATATTGTAACGCATGCCTTAAATTTCGTAAATAAACACACAGATTGTGAGAAAACTGAGTCTTTACATTACATAGGTGTTTATACCTTTGATGTTTTACACAAGGATACCCTTTAAGATATTAAAACATAGATGGTAGATATTGTAGCTGAATTTCTACAGTTGTTCAACGTCGACACCTATATGTTGAGACTGATTTACGCTTATAATAATTTTTAAAAATCTTATGTCAAAATATCTGAATACATATTCAATAATATAATTTCTGTCTCAAAAAGGACACGCTGAGAGCAAAAGCGAAGTAAGAATATGCCGCGCGGAAAAGCGACAGAAACGATTCAGAGCAAAAGCAACGTATAGTAAAATATGAGCAAAAGCTACCCAAGACCATTTTGACTAGTCCCTTTTCTCCTCAATTCGCTCTTTTACACCATGTGGTCCCTTTTCTCCTTGACGTTCCCCTCACTCCTCCCCCGGCAGTATCAAACGAAAATTTTCTGTTTTCTTTTCTCAAGAATAAAACTGCAAGACTGTTCTTGGGCAATCTGACGCGCTATTGCTAAATTAGCGTTCTTAAACAATTGGTTAAATTGGAAATGTATGGTAATACAATTTTAAGTATGTTTATCAATTACTGATTAATTTGATATCAAATATGACTATAATATTTCTTAGAGATTCATTCAGTTTTTACTTTATTAAGCCTGTAGCCAGTAGCATTTATTTTTCTTTGTATTTAAGATTTATTTTGCCAATTATTAATTGGGTAAGTAAATTGCATTTATCAACCCATTAAATAATTAATTCTTATTTAACTACACAATTATTAAATAAGGTGTAGTCGAAAAAGTTACAATTTTATATTTTAATTTTAATTAAATTTAAACCATAATGAATATTGACTCGTGAATATTCTAATTTACAATAATTTGAAATTATTTGTATGTTAAAAACTCTAAATCAGAAATTGGTTGTCTTTCGATCATATAATTTATATTAAAGTAAATCACAACAAATATATTTTATTATTATATCTTTACATTGTAATCTAAGACCATCGAAGAATTAATTATTGTAATATAGCAAATAATGTAATATGTATCTACATTTATACAATTTACATTCAATAATATTTTAAATAATACGATAAATTAAATAATATGAAGAAGTTGAAAACTTCTTTAACATAAGTTATTCAACAATGTAATATTATTCAACTAATGTATAGTACATATATACTACATTATTTACTATATTACAATAATTAATTCTTCGATGGTCTTTGATTACAATGTAAATATATCATAATAAAATATATTAAATTAAAAATTTAATTTAAAAATTAATTTTAAATTTAAGTTCAAATTTAATTAAAATTAAAATTTTTAATTTTATCTTTTTCGACTCCACCTTATTTAATAATTGTGTAGGTAAATAAGAATTAATTAGTTATTGGGTTGATAAATGTAATTTACTTACCCAATTAATAATTGGCAAAATAAATCTTAAATATTATAGTCATGTTCAATATTATATATATATATATATTCTTGAGAAAAGAAAACAGAAAATTTTCGTGTGATATTATCGGGGGAGGAGTGAGGGGAACGTCGAGGAGAAAAGGGACCACATGTTGTAAAGGAGCGAGTTGAGGAGAAAAGGGACTAGTCAAAATGAGCAAAGTGGGGGAGCTTGTCTTGGGTAGCTTTTGCTCTCATTTTACTATACGTCGCTTTTGCTCGGAATCGTTTCTAGTTTCTACTTCGCTTTTCTGCGCGGCATATTCTTCCTTCGTTTTTGCTCTGAGTGTGTCAAATAATCCTGTCATGAAGACTGTTTCTATAAACTGTGTTGTTGATGTGAAGAGGGTTAATGAAGTATAACTGCACTACAACACATGAAATCTGAGTAATTAGAAATTTGTCT
>JAUESI010000027.1:1619771-1646379 GCA_032275145.1 Synergus laeviventris | reverse complement strand
AAATTCCTTAAAAAAATGTATCAAAATCTCTAAAATTCCTAGAAACATGAAGAAAAACTTCAAAATTAGACAAAATCCATTAAAATCGGATAGAATAACTGAAAATTCTTAATTTTTTAAATCCTTCAAAATCGTTTCAAGTCAGTTAAACAAACTATAAATACTAAATATGACAAAAATTTAGTAAGTAAAATTACTAAATAAAAATTGACTACATTAGTCACTATTTCATTTAGTAGAAAGTGGAAAAATGACTTATTCAATAGTCAAATGTAAGGCTACTTATTTACTAATTGAGATTGAGAGAGTATAAAAAATTAACTGAAATAATGCGTTATTATAACTTAATAGTTGCATGTATATTGGTATTCTTATATGTAATTATCATCTCATGAACAGGTTTAGATGATGAGACATCGAGCAGACAAACAGGTGAATGAGCTACCGAGGTCCGCAAATGTTACTCGATGACGTGTTCATGTTGTGCCCGGATGTTTTATTGTGCACGTGCAGGTCTTTCTCTCTTATAGAAAGCGCGTGAAACGATTTGATGTGAAATGCAAGCGAAACATTCACTCAAATCGCAATACACAGGTTTAGACTAGAATTGTGCTAAACTCCAATGATAATATGTATCTATATATGAAATATAATCACTTGAACTCTGAACGCAATTTCAATCAATTTTGCGAATTGAAAATCTTCCAATAATGAATTAATCAGCAATTCACGTAAAACGTGAATTTTTTTCTCATTTTAGACATGAACTTCAGAATCCTAAGCGCATAATTTGCAATTCGAGTCTCGCGATTGGTCAGCACGGTTTACTTATTGCTTTCTATCTGTATCAATTTATTCACATGTACTTCGTTGCGGGCTTGTTATCCGCTCGTTGAACCGTTCGTTCGTTCGTGCTTCGAAACCGTAATTTAGAAAAACAGATAAGTAGGTGAAAAATAAAGCACTATTCAGCACACAAACGGAATTTTTTACTTTTTAGAAAATTTCTAACTTTTGTAACTTAAAATAAATACCTGTAGATATAACATATAAGAGACTAGTTTTTATTCGATTTTAGGGGTTTCAAGTGATTTTAAAAATATTTTAAGGGTTTTTATCGAGATTTTAAAGGATTTTAGGAAGTGAATTTAGGGAATTTAAAGGGATTTTGAAATGACTTTAAGGGATTATTAAAGATTTTAGGTGTTTTAGATATTTTAAGGTATTTCATTGGTTAATTGATTTTAAGAAATTTCAAGAGATTTTCAAAATTTTAAAGAGTGTTAAATGATTTCAAGGAATTTAAAAGGCATTCCAATGGAATTTTTCGAGGGATTTGAAAATGCGTTAAACAATTTCAAGACAATGAGTTTAAGGCTTTTCAAGAGATTTTAAAGAATTTCAATAATTTGACAGTATTCCAAGGAATTTAAAAAGATTTTAAAATATGCTAAAGGCTGCTAAAGGATATTAAAATTTTTTCATTAATTTTATAGAATTTCTAGGAATTTTAGTGGCTTCAATATATTTTAACCAATTTCAAAAGATTTACAATAATTTGAAGGAATTACTAAGGATTCTTAGGGGATTAAAAAATTTACAATAAGGATTTGAGAAAAATTAGAAAAGATTTTGTTCAAAAAGTGAAAAAAATAAAATAAAGAATTTCGCAGGCACTTTCAGAATGTGCCTGCCCATTTGAAATACATATAACGAGACATTCTTTTTCACATATATAAACTATTAGTAAGTACTTTTAAAGACTATTCTGTAAGTAATTTAAAAATATATACATATATTTCCCATTGCTATACGAGTAATTCGAAACAGTGCCTCAGGCTATGGATACATTTTTGTTCAAAGCATACTAGAGGAATGAAAGGCCAAACGTTCAAATTATTACCTTGTTTTTCTTTATTTATATGTAATAAGAGAAGTGTAGATTATATGCAATTGTTGCAGTTTTAAGTATATACATATATTATATATATATATATAGGTGAATGCCATATATATAAATAATGAGAAAGTGAAGGAAAATGAATCATGAATTGTAATTGCAAATGGCTTTCCTGAATTGGATGAAGAAAGTAAATGAGAACTGCTTTCTGATTGAAACTTTGGGTCTTTGGTCCATTCCTGATGGTGGATGCTAGTTGTCCGAGTCATTGTAAAGGAATGTCGTTTTCCTCCTACCTCATGGAAGGCAGCATGGTGCCGCCTCTCTTTTTCAACATATATTACCTACTACCTCAGGAACCTGAGACTGAAACCATTACTGAAATGGCAGTCTTTGAGGTATGAAGGGCAAATGTTTCCCTACATAGATTCCCTATACCGGATACCCATTATTACCTATAGATCCATTAGGCAGAATGATGAATGCTAATTCAATCACACATATATACCTTTTCCATAATTATATAATACCTACTCCGAGGCAGAAATATCTTTCGTTGCGTGTTCTTAAAAATATTTTTAGTCGAAATTGATCATCATTTTTTTTATCAAGCTGACCCAATGTTGTAAGGATAATGGTTTTAATCCTAAATGTTCATTATTTACTAATTGAGAACAAAGAACAAGCGATTCGCGTTTTTTCTCCGTTTCCTTTTTGTTGATAAAGAAGCAACTTATTTGTACAATATTTCAGTTTTTCGACATTTATTATTCTTATACGATGAATAATTTTGTTATTATTATCATTATTATTATTGGATATTTCAAGGAATTTCAAAACATTTCTTGGAGTTTCACGGATTTCTAATAATTTCAAGAGATATATAAAGATTTCTTGAAATTTTTAATAATTTTAAAAAATTCTATGGAATTTGAAGAAATTTCGATAAATCACTAAGATTCTTCGAAAGTTTTATGAATTTGAAAGTGTTATGAAATTTAACACATTCTTGGAATTTCGAGATATTTCAAAGATTTTAAGTAATTTCATAGAATTTTGTGTCATTTGAAGATATTTCAGACATTTTAAAAACATTTCAAGAAATTTGAGGAAATTTCAGGGCATTTAAAAATATTTCAAAATATTTCATATATATATATAGTGTACATTATATTATAATAGGATAGTCTTACAAATCGTATACCTATTTTGACTTTAGAATTTCGAATCATCTGAGAATTCTTTTACGTTTTATATTTAATAAATAACTTGACACGTGTATAAGAATTTTTGTAAACAAATTTTTTTTGAGAAATATGTTAATTCAAATTTTGGATAAAATTGGTTAAAATGCTAAATTCTCTTGTATACTTAAAATGCATTATCTCCAATTTTATTAACTTAATCAATTCGATTTTTTTTATTTTTCAACCTGTTATGTTATCTTTTCAAATAAATATTTACATAATTTTTATTTATGTTATTAATTAAGTAAAAATATTAGAAACTTAATTGTTTAAACAATTTTTTCATACTTGCCCCTCAATGAAAAAAACCATTTACAAATACTGTAGAATGCGCATTTTTTTAAAAAGTAGAAACTTTAATACCAAAAGGTTAGCAGTATGTTTAAATAATTAAGATGCTAATATTTTTAGATAATTAAGAAATACAAATTATGTAAATATTTATTTGATAAGCATACATAAAAAAAATTTGAAAAATATTTTTATCTCAAATCCCTACGATTTATAAAAGAATGTCCCATATCTAGGAATTATAATTCAAAAAATGTTAACAGATTTCAAGAAATATATAGGATTTTTTAGCGATTTTCAAAAGATTATATAAGATTTTTAGAAATTTTAAGGGATTTAAAAATATTTCAAATCCATAAAATTTCATGGTATTTCAAGGAATTTAAAGGGAATTCAAAGTAAAATTTGTATTGTTATTATTTTTTATTCTCATTGATACTCTTATGAATAAATTTAGTGTTACAATTGGATATACATATAAACCATAAGAAAAACTACACTATTATTTATCATTCGAACTCTGGCCAGCATAAATTCATGGCCATTAAACATTTCTGCAAGCTGAAAACCCGTTTCAAATAAAGAAAACAAAAACAAGAAAAGTACGAAAACGATGATATATTGTTACCTCAAATCGTTACGAAAATTGGATTAAAATTATAGTCAAA
Organism: Synergus laeviventris; assembly: GCA_032275145.1. Taxonomy (NCBI): domain Eukaryota; kingdom Metazoa; phylum Arthropoda; class Insecta; order Hymenoptera; family Cynipidae; genus Synergus; species Synergus laeviventris. Next base: position 1,642,273 of record JAUESI010000027.1, on the reverse strand, counting down.
CGAGATTTCATAAGAATTCGACCATTGATTAACATCGCGTCGTTCCACTTTTGCACGAGTTGCCTGCGCAATTATGTAGGTTGCTCGTACCAGTGCTGGAGAATCTTTTTCGTGCCATTAACCTCACATCATTGCGTGTGCCTTGGCTCAGATCACAGCCTCTTCATTACATTCATGCTTATGCTTCAATACATTACGCTCTTTACGCTTCAAATAGTCATTTGCTGAAAGGTATTTCCTTTTCTTTAAACTGCGGATGTGCACATCTCAACATTTCTCAATTTAACTTTTCTATGAGAGATTTTTAAACCTTTTTCTATGTGCTTTCCAATACAAATAATTATTTTGTAATAAAAAAAAATATTTCATGCTCAGTTTCCCATTTTAAACATATTTTTTAGTTTTTTGCTTCCTCATAGAGGAAGCTTTGTGGTAGTTACATTTTCCAATATTTTAAAAATGGTTTAATTATAATTCCTCAGTTAATAAATATCTAATAGAACATTCTAATCAATTGTCCGGAAGTTTGTATGTATATACATTTGTAGATAAATTTATGAAATTTGTAGGATTCATTTGTACCTCAAATATCTCAGAATGTGCCCAAAGATTATTCAAATTTTTATGTAGATTTATTATTCTTTTAAAATTGATGTTCTAACGATATAAGTTCTCACACAATCAACATTCAAAGCTTATGTCAACAAGGGAAGAAAGATTCCTTGTGTGGAGACGAATCTATTGACCTTTAAAATTAATGCATTTAATAGAATATTAAGGAAGTTATAGTTATTTATAATTTTTAAAAATTTCTCTCTCTCTCGTTTTTATCTGTAAGTTTTCAAATAACCAAAATTCAAAGCTTAGACAGTTACTTTATAGAACGTAATTGGCTAGACTAAGGCAACACTAGCATAATTAAAAGTTGATACAAGAATAGAAAATGATTGTTTGCTTAGAGGAAAAATAATTCAATATATTTTTGATATTGAAAAAGTCGTTAATGCATAATGAGGAAACAAAGTTCTCAAGAAATGATACATTTCTCTTTCTACTTTGTAGTACAGTTTTCTTTCTCAGTGTTAGACTTAAATCAGGAGCTAAAGTGCACAAAAGAGTGGTATACTTTTGTTTTCCAGGCACCGATTTTGATGATGTAAATTTGCTCGAAGCACCCCGAATTAATTGAATTTGAGACACATATGTTAAGCTGTAAAGAATTAAAAAGAAAAAATAATGAAAAATAATTTTAACCAGTACAATTTTTGTAAAAGTTATGTAAAAAATTATAGAACATGTTTAAAAATGTAGAATAACTATACACAGAGAGAAAGTTATGATTGATTGAATAACGGCACGCCTCTTAAAACGTCGAAAATTTGGCCCCTGTTGCACTAGAGTTTCAAAAAGATAGAAGATAAAAAATGTGTAGGCGGGTACACTTGTCAAATGCCCTATATACATTATACATATATCTCGACAATATTGGACACATTGTTGTCGAAAACCTGATTGGTTTGGAAATTGCGCGAATTGATGGAAGTACCGAATTTGCAAACTGTCTTCAGATTATTTTCGTTGTTAAAATGGTTAGGTTTAAAAATTATTTTACTGGGCGCGTATAATGTCGCATATATTAGAGATATCGGTTGCAAAAGATGGTACGTTCGCAAAAGTGGGCCTATACCACTTTGTCGGAGATATGGTATTTTCCTATGTCGCAGGGGCAGAATCGCACTTGCAAAAGCGGCGCATCTCGGCGACTGTACCATGGGGTATACCTGGCACCCTGAAAGGTATAGCTTATACATTTCCAAGAACAATGACAACATCGAGGTCTAACTCGATGAAGGTGCCTAGTCTAGAGTATTATTTGGAAGGCAAGGTGGGTACAATGATCAGGCTCCAAGCCTTAGCGCTATAGGTATAGAGCTCCTTCAGGGGCCCACTGCCCAACATACAATCAATCAATCAATCAATCAATCAATGTCGTATGTTCAGTCCGATTTTTTGTAGGATTTGTATTGCATAGAATTTTAGGTAATTTTAAGAACTTTACGAAATTTCATTGGATTTTCACGAGTTTTAAGGGATATTAAAAGATTTAATGGTATTTTAAAGAATTTTATGAAATTTATTGTGATTTTCAGAAACTTTAAGGGAATTTTACTAGTTATAATTACTAGGGTTTTATAGAATATCTTAAGAGATTTTGAAATGTTTTTGGCGAGATTTAATTAAATTTAAAGTAATTTGAAAAAACTAATTTTCTTTTATAACTAGGAATTTAGGGACTTCCAAGAAGAAGAAGAAGAAGGAATTCTCTATGAATCAGGCATAGAAGATTAATGATGAGTAAAGATTTCATGGTTTAAATCGTATTTGAACTTTTAAACGTGTTTTTCTTAAAACTACTTTTCTAATTGGTTTTCACGATATCTCAAAAACCATTCGACCGATTCCTTTGAAATTTTAATGGTAGGTTTAGTTTAGTTTAGTTTTATAGTCATCAATTAAACTAAAATAATGCAAAAATTCAAAGTCTTTTTTTTTTTCATAACAAAATAATCGAATAAAATCATGAAATTTGAAAATTAATTTTCAAAAACATGTCATTTATTCAATTATTAATATTTTTCAATTATTCTAGTTCATTCGATAATCAAAGCTTCACATATTGAAATGCCGTTTGTTTTTTTAATTTTAGAGAAGCCAATCAGAATGAGACTTGATCGGATTTTAAGTAATTTTAAGGAGTATCAAGTGATTTTAAGAAACTTAAAGGGATTTCATAATATTTCATACGATTTTAAGGGATATTACTACTAATAGAATTTTAAGGAATATCAAGTGATTTTATAAAATTTAAAGGAATTTGACTATAGTAAAATTCATTGTATGAAACTTACGGAGAATCCTGAAATTAGATAAAGAAATTCAAGTTTTTATATTTAAACAATTCAAAAGTCTCAATTATTTTGTATACTTTTCAAATCCCTGAATCCTGTTTAAAATCTTTTGACTTAAAATTCTTGAGAATCTTCTGAATCCTCTTTAGCAAAAGATGTGCAAAAATGAAAAAATAATTGCACGCGATTCATAGTTGCTATAGTGATGGAATAAATAAAGATTGTATACGCACACACACACACACACACAAAACTCACATTGCTTTCCGTGCCAAAAATGCAGATACGAAATTGAGGAAGTTTTGAAATTGTTTCCTGCCACTGAGAAGAAACTAATGGCGCATTCGACGATTATAAGATTGTTCAATTACTTTTTTAATCTTATATTCCACACTTTCTCAACTCCGAGATTAACGAATTCTGAATAACGCGAATCGCGAATCCAATGGAGAAATAATGTAATCAATTCTACGCTAAAAGTATGGCAGACTATATATAATTTTAGAACTTCCGAACATTGCACATTTACTCTGATATTTTCAATATCTGGTACAGAAATCTATTGAAGTCACGAAGTGAAAATCGATTACATAAACAGTAATAATATTTGCTATCTGCAGCAAAGAAAAATTCAAAGAGAATTTTTTATAGAGGCATATGCTTTTATATTTTACTAGGTTTTCTTATTTAAAACTATAGCAAGATTTAAAGGGTTTTAACTTGGAAAAGCGTCGAGGCTCCGCCTTCAATACAATTAATAAGGTCAGGTTTATATATCTTAACTTGGGCTTTTCTTTCTCTGTAAAATATTTGAGTTTCGCGTTTATTTAACGGAACTTAACCAATAGGACGGATTTAGAGTTTTTTTCACATTTAAATCATGGTCGAACTCGAGCTATTTTACAGATAGAAAAACCACATGTCGACTCGCGGTTTTTTTTCCTTTATTTTTTTATATATGACAAACCGCATGAGGATTGGGTTAGTGTAAATAATGAAAAATGTAATTTTTTCTTTTAAAACGGGACAAATATTCATCAATTTGTATGAATAACACTGAATCATTTATAAAAAATGAATTCCATAATACGAGTTTTTCGATGGACGTGTTCCTTCTAATTTTTTTCTGACCATATATTGGGTGTACCTCATAATACTGAAATAATATGGCCTTGGCCTCGACGCTCTACCTGCACAGGTAATCTGCGAGGTAGGTCGTTCCTTCTACACATTTTTCTCAAGCATGAGATCAAAGGTTCCACGATTTTCGAACTATATGTTACCAGAATGTTACCTGTGCCGAGATCGTTTTAAAAACTTAAATTCTAGAACCTAAGGCAGGTTGGTTAGCGTTGAATACAATAAGAAAATATACTACTCACCGTTTGGACAGGTGAAGACATTTGGATTAGGGACCTGCAACAAAAAACATTCATGGTAAACGGTCTCTCCAAATTTCTCATCTTTAACCTTCTGACTCGAAAAATAAATGAAGCATCGCCATATGGGGTAAAAAGAACGTTGTATCCTCTTTAAAAAAAAGTGGTGTTCCGAAAATCTCGTAAACACTGTTGTTGCAAACCTGACTGGCTTTTAAATAACTTGAAGTTGTAAGAAAAAAAAAAAAATAATCGCGTATGTGTTATAATTTGCTAGTCCTTTAAAATATCATCAGAACCTTCGAGATCTCTTAAAATTCGTTAATATCTCTTGAAATAAATTAATAGAAAAGTGTTGAAATCTCTTACCATTCGACAATCGAAAAATCTCTTAAAATTCTTGAAAATTTTACGACAACCTTCAAAATCATTCCAATTCTATCAAATTTTTTATAAATAATAAAAAATATTTTGAAATCTCTCAATAAAATCAGCTGAAAAACTTTTAAATATTAAAAGATTTTTTTCAGAACTGTTTTCGAACTTGTTTGAATTGTTTAATCTAATTTTTGTAACATTTGAAAGAAATTTCAAATAACTACAAAAAATTGGTTAAATTCCTTGAAATCTTTTTAATTATTTTTAAATCCTTAAGAAGAACATTTAAATCGAATCCCTAGCAAATCCTTAAAATCATCAGTTAAAACCTTTAGAAATGGTTTTAAATTCCTTGAAGTCACTTGAAATCTCTTAATATCATCCTACTAGACGTTTTAAAGTTCTATAAAATCCCTTGAAATTCCTTTACATTTTTTGGAAATTGCCTAATATTTAATAAATTACCATTCAAATATCCCCTAAAGTTACTTAAAATCACCCACAAATGTCGTAAGATTCTTTAAAATTTGTTGAAATTCATGAAAATGCCTTCAAATCTCGTTAAAACCACTAATTTAATTCCATAAAACCCGAACAACTGTCGAAAAATCAAAATCATCTAAAATTCTTTAAAATTGAATATATCTCGCCATTTCCCTTGAAAGCTACCTACTCTTGTTTAACGAAGGAGAAAACTGTTCTGAATTTGTATCCCTTCTCTCAGACTTCAGTATATGCTTGTTAAAAGTTATGCTAATTTGTAATTCATTCGCTCGAATGCATTATATTATTATCAGGAGAAAGTGTCTTAAAACTTTATGAAGAGTCAGTCGACTGTGGAAATAATTTGAATTTCTACCTCAGACCTGTCTGATAGAATTATGTGCGATGCCTATAATTAGTCAAATCGATCAAGCGTATAGAAACAATGTCCGGTCAGCATCTTTTTTGCTAATTGCTTTAGGATCGTATTTCTTAAAACTTTTGAGTTATCGGCATTATTAAAAAACGAGAAAAAGAAAAGAAAAGCAGCTTCATTGAAATCTTATCGTTTCCGCAGCTATGCAACTACTTTATAAGTTCACGGCGATCATGTTTCTACCGTTATATGGCCGAAGTAAACGCACCTGAAATAAAACTAATTTTTCAAAAAATAAATCGGAATGCGTATTCATGTGATACATAATGTCTTTTCTAGAGAATATTTGTTGGTAAACATGGCTTCGGTAACTTAGCTTAGAGATTGCGAGGCAATCGACATAACATACCATCTCTGAAAGAGTTCACTATAATATTCGCTCCCCGAGATGTGGCATAAGTGCGGTGAAAGTGAGTTTCTGCACGCACCCATACGCACACACAAATGCAGCCTTCATGGAAATAATCACACACACACGCGCGCGCGCACGCGTGCGCAGAGGCAAAACATTCACCTTTCTGAAGTTTTTAGTTTATACTAGAGTCCATGTTATTTGGTACAGTGTGTATACAATTATTAGAATCTCCGCAAAAAAAAAAAAAAAAAAACGGATAGCACTATTGGATTAAGAAACACAAATGAAACCGATTTTCGTTAATCGGATAAAAATGAAAAAATATAAATTTCAGGAAATTTGATATTGGATTTCAGTAAGTTTAAAACTTTTGAGGCATATCAACGGCGGATTCTAAGAAATTTCCAAAGTTTGCAAAGGATGCAAAAAAATTTCAGACCTTTTTTGGAATTACTAAGTGTTTCAAAAGATTTTAAGAGATTTCTAAGAACTTTATGAAATTAATATAAAAAAGTTATTGATATGTTTTCAAAGATTTTATTGGATTTTAAAACATTTCTATAGGGATTTAAGAGATTTTAGAAGATTTCAAAGATATCAAGATTCCCTATAGGATTTCAAAAGAGATATTAAGTAATTTTATGGAATTTTAAGCAATTTCCACAGATTTTAAGAAATTTTAAGGAATTAAAAAAAACTCAAAATGTTAGTTTCAAGAGTTTGAAATAATTTAAAAATATTTTTAAGTGTTTTAAGGCATTCAAGAAATTTTAAGTAATTTAAAATTCGGATCAAAAAATTTCGACCCACTTTCAAGATTTTCAAGTAATTACAAATTTTTTTATGCATTTTCCAAAACACCAAGGATTTAATTTAAAGGGAATTCAAGAAATTCTAAGTGATTTATAGGAATTTAAAATAATTTCAATAGAATTCGGATAATTTTCAATATTTTCAAGTATATAAGATTTAAAGTGGTTTTAGGGAGTTTTTAAAGAATTCCAATAAAATAATATTTCAAATAGTATCAATAAATTTAATGGTTTAAAAGAAATTTCAAAGATAGAAAGACGTTTGAAAGGATTTTAACAGCTTTCAAGTGATTTTAAAGTATTTCAAAAAATTCAAAAAAGATAAAAAATTTGAAGTAATTTTTAAAAAAAGAAATGTTTTGAAATCACTGAAATTGTAAAATCCTTGGAAATTCTTCGAGATCATTTAAAAAAGTCGTGTAATATTTTTAAATCTCTTTAAATGTCCAGTATAATATAATAATAATCATAATTTTAAAAATAATTTTCGTGAAAAGCTGATTAATAGTTCATATAGAAATATATCCGTTTTTTGTCAGCAATATACATATTAGTTAATTTTCCAATATGTTTTGCTTTGATGTGGAAAACTCTTCAAAATGCCCTATAGTGGTTTCATTATGTCAAAGCAGATAGATATTGTTTTCTCAATTTTATTGCATTATTTTAAGGTGGGAATAACTATAAAAAATTAGTATTAATGCAATATTCCTACTTTATCGTTGCCCCATAAATGCTTAATTATATTAAAATATTTTGATGGAAAATATAACTTCAGACCAAGGCCTTTTGTCAGAACTCGATTTTAATTGGATTAAATGAGGCAATTTCTGCAAGAGAGAAAAAACATTTCTGTATGTGTTACCCTACTGGAACTAAAGAGATAGAAATATATTGTTTATCCCTTTGTATCTCTCGCCTATCCCCGTCTTTTTAATCCAATAATAAGAATAATAAGAATAATAAGTTAACAAGAAAGAGATAGCCTTAGGGATAGAGTGAGATACAAATTTCTGCGAGAGAGATATAGAGTTATTTTTTCTACGTATATAATTAGACTAAGAGATAGAAAGAGATAGATATTACCAGACACAGGGATAAAATGAGGGATATATGAATAAGAGATAGATATCACCGGGCTCGGGGATCCAAAGCTGGATAGAAAGAAATATGGTTTTATGGATGCAAAATGGATACTTGGAAGAGGTAGAAAATATCTATATCTTTCTATCTCCAAATTTCCATCTCTTTGATCTTTCTATCTCTTTACATCCAGCAGGGCATTTATCTGCGGTGTGAATTAATAAATCATGCTTTGATAAAGTGAAAGAAATTTCAAATGTACATCACTAGTCAATTAACTTTATTCCGTTAATGACATACATTTCAATTCAATATGAATGCCAACCCATAGCTTCCATGTGAATCTGGAGGTGCGTTGCACTTGAACTTTCGAGCTACTATAGATACGAGGTGAGGCTAGGGAATATCGTCCGTAACAATTCCCATCGGCTCCTGTAATCGTTATTATCACAATCACTTCGCTCGTACAAAACGATATACAAACTCGCACTAACTCTCGAAGAATGCGGCAACCGTTATGTCACTCCAACTGCATTCATCGGGTTAACGCGCCATTGAAAATGGACAAGTGTTGCTCATCCTCTTTTGGTGCGAAAGAAAATATTTCATTCCAGTTGCGAACAAATGAAGTTCCTCCTCGAGTTTACTTTCTCGATTCTAGTGACAGTTGATCTAATGATTCGAGCAAAAATAGCATTTTTTAAGAGAGAGAGTAGGAAAATTAATTGATAATATCTTTCAGGTTTCCAAAGATTTGAAACATCGGGCCAAAGAAGGTTATATTATATATATAAACACAGATTTTGGTCGCACTAAAAAAACTCGATGGTTGTGACAACCACAGAAATAGTAAAATATGCTAAAACTACTCATTTGTGGTTGCCACATCCAGGATTTTGATCTCAATTTATATTTATATTCAGTTTACGCTTATTTTAATCACATCTGAATGTTTCACTGAACATTACTCACAATTGAAGAAAACGGTATTGTAATGCCATCTTCATAGAAATTAGTTTACCTTGTGGCTACCTTATCCGACCCCATGCAGTCAGAACCATATCATTCGTCCTATCTTGACCACATCTTGGCCTTACCAGTAATAGGCAACAAATTTGGCAATTTTTGCACGTGATTAAAGGAATATATAAATGAAAAATATTTTTCTACTCTGTTAGACAAGACGAGGTATTCGATCCCGATATGAAGCCATTTTTCTGAATAAGGAATTTTCGCACTTTCCATTCGTGCAATGACGAAGGTGTGGTTTGCGGTTGTTTCGCGTGGCGTGGATGCCGATTACCTACGAATTGACAATTGACATGCTTACGTGGGTTTTCCTCGCAATGATGCTGCACGCGACAATGTTCATGTTGTATTCTAAGCTTATTTATTGTTATTTAGATTGCAGTCGCAATAAAAAGGTTATTGAAACTCGCCTCTTGCACAACGATCTTCGCACAGCTGTGAAGAAGTTAAAAATAATTGCAATGGCATGTAGGATGCTCACCTGAGATTCCGTTAGTTGAAGATGGCACAAGAGGACGGCGATCCAAAAGACCGCTAACTCCCTTATCAACATGTTTCTGAAAAGATATAAATGGAAAGTTAGTTGAAAGTGCTGTAAAACTGTAAAAGTGAGTATAAGAAGTGTTATGTGTACATCTTCCTTATAGCAAGTATCTGCTAGACAAAAGGAACTCGTTATAATTATAAGTCATATGGCATTTTCAGAGGAAAGAGAATAAAACACACACTACCTATAAAAAATAACAGTACTTGCACTTTGGGTGTGTTCACTTTTCGCGATTATGTGTTCTTTACGATTATCATAGAGTTGAATAAAACTATCGCCATGCTGCAGAGGGGAAAAGTAACTGCAGCATAACGACTCTTTATAATACGTAACAATGAAACGACTTCTGCAAATTAACTAATGCAGGTTTAGTTTCTAAAATGTAATTACCTTTACCATGAAGCTTTTACTTGCTATTTTCTTTGGAAAATAATTTGAGCAAGGCTGAGTAAATGGATGTTTATGAAAAATTAACAACTTGTGTTTACCTTATGGACAGTTGGAAAGCCATTGATATTATTTATATGGTACACACACTCATATTAATATTATTAACATTAAGCTTTAACATCTAAATTTTAAAATTCTACTGGATATCGCACAATTTCCATTCATTTTAATTAACTTAACAAAGTTTAATGAGATATTATAGAATTTTGACGCTTTGGACGAGGTTTATGGAATTTCAAGTAATTTTTGTCCTCATAGAAAAAGTTTTGTAGTAGTGACAAAATTCAGTTTCCAAAAGAAAACAGGTTTTCTTCAATATATTTCATATAATTAAATACACTGCTCTACCGAGGTAGTTCCCTTCATGTTCATTTTTCTTAGAATTGGCGTTCATATATTACGTGGTTCCGTGGGGGAAGAGAGAAGAGACGTCTCGAACTTAGCTGTACCAAATAAGAAGTTCGCTTCAGTTCACCAGAGTTCGCTTTTAGTGTGAAAAGCAACCAATCAGACGCAACCATCCAAAAGCAACCAATCGCGCCTGTTTTAACGCCGTATAAGATAGACGTAACCATTTCTTTTTAATTTTTTTGAAAAATCGAAAATTCAAATTTTGAGCAACACAAGCTCAAATGAGCTCTAAAGAGAATGTATTCCTTAAGGTCGATGTGTTCCTTAAGTAAATTAGTTCTCTTCTGCATTTAAAACTAAACTAATTATAATACAAGTATATAGAATTTTCAAATCCTTAGACGCTTAGACCATTTGGAATTCTTTTGTAATCTATTGAAATTCAATAAAATCAAATGAAATCCCTTAAATTATCATCATATACATAATATTAATTTCATGACTCAATCTGTACCAATTTCCATTTCTTCCTCTTTCATATTTACCATCTGCTTTTTATACCCACAATTTCTTTTTATATCCAAATCGAGATGCACACTGTGAACTACCTTTCCAAAAGCAGTGTAATGAAACTTTCTACATGAGCATAATCATTTTCCTTGCATTTACGTGTACGCATCTCTGAGATCCAGGAAGTCCATCACACTCTAGTTAATTCCGGATAATTTCTTTTTAATAACTCCAATAGTAAAATCAGTTTTTGCAGAACATTACTAACAATCGATTTGATACAATTGATGTATGATGATTTCGATAATTGCAAGTCGACAATGACTAACGGTATTTAAATACTCATCTTCCTGATTCATTACAGACATAACTTTCGCACTCCTCAGATTCCAAGGTTGTACCACAATTTGCTTGAATAAACTGTGCGGAATTTATGGTAAAACAGTACAATAATTCTTGGGATCGAAGAAGCCTTGATTGTTTCCGCGTGCTTTCGAATTCGATGACTATAACTTCCAACAAGTTGCGATTCTATTTTAGGAACGATATGCTGTTTAGTTTTACAGGTTCAATATGTTTATAAAAAATGCTAGAACCATTAGTTCAGCTGATCTCTGCCTCAGAGACCACGCGTTATTGCAACATTCAAGATTCATTTCGAAACTAGGTTCGTCATTCGTTAGAGAAAAACATGTGGCAGTCGAGCAATCAAAATATCATGAACGAGTAAAATATTTTTCCCTTGATGTAATGACAAAAAATATGCAGAAGAGAGGAGAATTCTGCATATTATTTTATGTTCGGAGCTGGGTATAATATGTATAATACTCAATTCTGAAAGAGGGTTTAAAGAATCGACTCCATTTGGTCGAAATTACTGTACAATTGCTATAGGGATACAATAACCAGTTATTATATGCCATGGCCATGTCGTCGAAATTATCCTGTGAGCAATATAGCATGAACCCCGCAGCAGTCATTTCAACTACATACCTAGCTCTTCTCCTTGAAGGAAGTATATCCTTCCGAGGAGGAATTCAATCAACCAACCATGGCCTTAATAAAAGAGATTCCACGTTATGTTAAGATTCAAAACATTATTTTCAGGTTCCAAGAGATGCAACAATGCAACATATATCAAGACATTTGAAAGAATTGCAAGCGCTGTACTTTAAGTGATTTTAAGGAATTTAAAGCGATTTCAACAGATTTCAAAGATATCAAGATTTTCGAAAGGCTTTCATGAGGTTTTAACTACGATTACAGGGTAATTTGAATAGGTTTTAAGTTTCAAGTGACATACAAGGTTGCCTTAATAATTTCGAAATATTTTAAGGATTTTTAAAGGAATTTCAAAAAGAAATGCTAAGAATTAGTTAGAAATGTTTCAAGTAATTTAAATATATTTTCAAGTATTACAGTGGATTACAAAAGTAAACAAAAAGCTATCAATGTTGTGGTTAATATAATAAGCCAAGGTATAATTTCTGCAGAATCTGAGAAACTTATTTTTATAAATGTAAAGGAATTTAAAAATATTTTAAGTAATTTTAAAGATTTCTAAATGATTTGAAGAGATTTCAACTTATTTTAAACGATTTGAAAAGTGTCCAAAAGATTGTATGGAATTACTAGTAGAGATCCAAAGTATATTTTAATGATTTCAAAAGAATTAAAAAGATTTATCATAGTTCGCAGTACTAGTTCAGATTGGGTATCTGTTTTAGGAGAAAAAGAAGTGGAAATTGTTATAGATTGAGTTATAGGATTAATATTATGAATCTATTACGGGTTTACCTAATTTTTTAACTAGGGTTATTTCTAATTATGTCACCCCTTTTTTTGTCGCTAGCTTTTATTCTGGAATAAATCCCGCATTAGAAACATAAATGCCTCGACTGTTTAAGTCTAGTGATGGGCAAAAGGTAATTTGCTCAAATTAACCAAAGAGTAGTTTTCCTTTTGCCATTAAGAGGTGTATAAATGGACAATACGTGTATCTTCAAAAGGGTGGTCAAATTTAAGAAGTGATAAAATCTACAACCCTCTATATAGTACATAATATGGCGACCTTATTCTCGCGTTTTGTGACTCCAGCGAAATGAATGTCGCAGCGAAAACTGCGGGAGATATGAATGCGAAACTATATATATACATTATACACAGAGGGTGCAATATACAATAAGCCGCCCGCCGCGTCGGCCATGTCTGCTGCAACATCTATGCTGTAACTAATTGTCATATATGTAGAATTCTGTATGATGCAATGACAAATGAGACTTGTAGGCGCGCTCTTCGTGAGAAGATGGAGGTTAATTGTAAATTCTGAAGTAGGTATGGAAACAACCATAGTATAACGAACGAAAGTTGCTCATCATGTGGAATCTAGTTATAGTCTTCCCGTTAATCTCGTTTATGCAATCCTATTGTCTCGACCATCTTAGCTTCTGGTAACTGGAGCAATTCACGTGAGATACAATGATTTGCGTGATTAATGCATATTGCATGATTATATAGAAGAAGGATTATTACTGAGATGCATAACATTATATACTATACATACCATACATTACCGGTCAGAATTGCGTGTTCACTTGTTTTTCGATTAATTATCAAAGTTAGCAAATTTAAAATCTGTCAACAATTTAGTTTCCCCAACTTTAAGCTTACAATAATAAAAAATTTTTGTTAAAACTATAAGAGATTTACCTTATACGCCTGTATACGGAACGCAGATAAATGGCCTAGTTTTAGCAAAAAAAATTGTTATTAATGCGTGATTGGGCTGAAGTATCAGAAATCTAATCTGGCGAAAATGTTTTTTTAAATTAATTTTTGTAACTGATAAGTACTCGTATAATATAAAGAAGATCAAAAACAAGGCGACAAAAGACGACAATCCTTCATAAAAGTCGAAAGGTTATTATTAAATGGTGTTAGAAAGTTATTTTATTTTAATTATCTTTCAAACATGGCTAAAATTGACAACTACTAATTAACTATATATTTGAAACCCAAGTTTCCTCGCAGTAATTGTCAATTTTGGCAATGTTTGAAAAGATGACAAGTACACGGAGAAAAATGGAATTGAAAATTGGGTCTGCTGTGCTGATAATTCAGACACTTTTAGGTATTACTGAAAAAGCGTTATAAGAAAAATTCACGCCTGAAAGTTCTATACTGTATGACATTCCAACAACATAAGTGAATTTTTTGCAGAAAGTATAAGGTATAATATAGGTAAAGATTCCTTATAATCACTTATAATTTAATGTTCACATTAAATTTAATGTTTGATGTAATTAAATTAAAGAAAACTTATTGAACGCTCATCGAAAAAAAGGTAAACTCACAATTCTGACCGGTAGTATATCGATAAAAGATATTTTTATGAAAAAATATCGTCAGAAGAATAATCTATATCTGCGACTTATGTTAGTGGGTACATGAAGTGATTTGAGATGAGATGAGAGCTAGGTATTCGAGCGGAGAGAAGATCCGTTAGGCGTAATCCAGTGAGAATGTTGGATTTTGGCCAGTTGGCCACCCGCCGCAAGAATTACAATTACAGTTAATTGCTCTTACCGCAGGACACAGGACAGAATCTTCCTATATTTCCTTTCTGCGATAGCGGTTCTAGTGACAGATTAGTTTTGTTATTATGTTGCCTCCTCATTCTCCGCCCGAGAAGTATGCGAAATGCGTACAATATTGAACAAGTGCACTTATATACGCACGTTGACCGTGTCCCGAGACTCACGAGTTTTAACAAGAAAACCGGTAAAGCGCGTACAAGATTGCATCGAAGCGATACCTGGGATAAAATCAGCTTTTCGCAGTATAGTATAGGTGGACGAACTAGTCGAGAAATCACGAGAATTTTCACATCAAGTGTCCTAACAATCTGAGACAAGTATTATCTTTTATGTATTTTGTATCCTATCATAAAACAAGAGGTTACGATTATATCGAAAAATAAATTCTTGCAATCTCGAAATCTGAAACTATATTCTCTTATAATTTATTGGTTCTGTTTGTATTCGCTACCTGTATATCTTTAGAATCGCAAACATACATTCCAACTGCGATTATGATAAGGAATTTTTAAGGAATTTCAAAAATATTCAGTCAAAATTTCAAGATTTTCAGGAGATTTAGAAATATTTTAAAACACTTCAAGGAATTTTGAATGCCACTAAAAATTTTCAATGTATATTTTAAAAGAATTTCAAAAGAATTTAAAACAGTTTCAGGATTTTCAAGTATTTTAAATGTACATTAAGAATTTTAAAGGATTTAAGAAAAATTTGAAATCAATTTGAGAATTTTCAAGAGATTTAGCTTAAAGCATTTCAAAGGATATTAAAGCAATTCGTTTGGCTTTATGGAATTTTACTGTGTTTCAGAAGAATTAAAAACATTCAAAGGATTTTCAGAAAATATAAAAAGAATTAAAAACATAAAGGATTTTAACAAATTTGAATATATTCTAAGTGACTTACAATAATTTTACTGAATTTGACGATATTTCAAAGAATTCGAAAGGATTTTTTAGGGTTTAAAAATATTTAGAACGATTTCGAGATATTTTAAGGAGTTTTATAGAATTTTAAGAGATTTTAAGAAATTTTACAGATTTATCAAAGCTTTAAAGTGTTTTAAAGTATTTCGAGGATTTTATCCTATGGAATTTCAAGGAATTTCAAAAATTTGCAGGAGATTTAAATACATTTTCATTAATTTGATGAATTTCAAGTAATTCCAAAACATAACAACATTTTTTTTAATTCTTTAAAATTTGTTAAACCTCTTGAAATCCCTAGAAATTTGTTAAAGTACTTTTGATCCTTTGTTGAGATCACTTAAATACTCATGAAATCTTTTGAAATCACTTAAAATGTCTAATTCAGTTATTAGAAATCACATGAAATAACTGAAAATATTTTTGAATTTCTTTTAAATATTTTGAAAAATCTTTTTAAACTTGTATAATTCTGCAAAAAATATTTAAATCTCTTAAAATCTATCAAATCTTTTCAAATATATTGAAATCTTTTTAAACTTTTTTAAAATCTTTTGAAATCTCTTAAATCTTCTGGAATCTCTTGACATTGTCTGAATTATTTTTTTTTTGCAGTTTTTATGACAGAATTTTTTTAAAGATTGAAATAGAAAAATGGAGAAAAAAAAGGTTTCCGTTTTCTCTGTGTTTTTCAAGAAGAGTAAAATTAATAAAATTTCTTGTTCTCCTGAGATCTTTCGATCGATAAACGGAGTCAGTGCGGAAACACTTTGCAATTCATTAGCGTATGTTAGGTACTTGCAATATGCCTAAGATATATTCAAAGAAGTGAAATTCAACATGAATTTAATTTTAATTTTAATATTATCCAAATAACGATATTCCTTAATACAATATTCTTTATACAAAGCTAAAGTTTCTAACTACGCTCTTATATATAGAGAATTATGATAAACAGCAGCTTCTTCTCACGTCTGTTACGCCTAGGTTTCATAAGACAGTATAATTTTGTAACATGAAATTAGGTTCCATAATCAGCTTTCTCTGGTCGAATGCTCCGACGCAATGCAAATTCAATGTTAAGATTAGCAGTCACTCGCGCGTGTATTGATTATATAGAGAAGTTGGCATCAAAAATATTAGGCATACATGTATAGAGTTTTGTATAATATGTCGATAGATACAATCTATAAATCTATATATCGGTGCATAAAGAGCGGAACATGACGAAGTATTTTTTGGAAGTCTCTGATCTTTGTTGGTTTCGTGGTTTGGCTGCTGGCTGTAGGTCAGTAATAGAAAGTAGTATTCGGTCTTTGTACGAAACGGTGCGTGTAAAAAGTGAACAATATGACTCCTTAGAAAATACATGGGACCTAGTCCGGCGTATCGAGGCGAAACCACCGAGTATTTACTTTTTTGACATATACGTACCGCTACGACTTTCGGCTTTCCGTCTTCATCATCCACTCAAGTTTTATTCTTACATGTAATTTGATTCTAATGATCAATGATTCAATACCATATACTTGAGACGTTTAGAATTTTTAATGTTTGGATAATGGAGATTGAACAATCATGAAGTGACCTACTTATCTGGATTGTTTTTCAATCCTTGACTTGCTCCTTTGTAATTTATAACCATTTTCTTACAGGATCTGCACGGAAGTGCAAAAAAAAAGCCTCCAGGCTTTTCACAGCATCCACGATCCTATTATCCGAAACGCAGGTTGTAAGCAATTTGTATCCTTTTAACATTTACTACTTCGCAAAGCATCATGGTTAAATATATTCTCTCAATCTGAATTACTAAAAATTTTACTAATTGAATTATAAAAGTCTCAAGGTTACTATTTTATTTTTTTTTATTTTCAGGTATTTTGGTATTTAAGGGCTTTTACGAATTTTAAGTTATATTAGGGGATTTTAAAGTTCCTTATTAGAGAGTTTTATAAGAGACTCGAGGTTGGAATTAGAACCATATCAATTATCTGTTCCTATAATTGTATTTTATTTTTATTTCTCAGCTCTGCAATTGTTTTCCACTTGCTCCTTTTTAGTATGTATAAATCACAAATTTACAAAACTACCACTTTCATTTTATTTTATATAATAATTCACATTAATAAAAACGCGAGTTTTTACGTCTCAAGCATTCGGATGTCTATATATAGATGTATATAGATAAACGTAAATAAAAAACGTGTCGTGCCGCCTTTTCTAATAATTTTCATGACTATGTACTAAAAAAAATGTCCTCACTTAATATTTTTATATTCTTCAACACAAAACTAAATAATATGTATTAAACAATCATCAATTTTCCTGCTCTACCCCTCCCCTCTCCCCTATCCCTTTATTCCATCCCTATCTCTTTATTTAAAGCAAGATGAAAATTTTTTAAAAACTTATAGTCGAAAAATCAATTTTACTGAAATTACCATATAAAAGTACATAAAAGACACATATCCGGAAATTTTTTCTGGACATCATATTAGATATATATACCAATTGAAATATATTAAAAAAACCTGTTTTTGAAAACTGGATTTTGTCATCACTATAACAAATAAGCTATAACCTCTATGAGGAAGCAAAATTCAAAAATATTGTCAACAGCCGTGCCGCGCCTAAAAATTTGCCACTCTTATCATGACTTTTTTGGTCTCTAGTGTAAATACGGCGCTGATCACAGCGCCAACTTCGGGAATTGCTTAATATTGTTGCTACCTGATCCGGTCCCAATCACTCGTCCTATCTTGGTCTCTAAGATATCTCTAAGATATCTCTAAGATATAATGGAATAAAGATTGTTTATCCCTTAACTCTCGCCTATCTCTATGAATCCTCTCTTTTCTATCTCTTTCTATCTCCTTGTTAATCACCATTCTGTCCTACCTCTTTCAATCTCCACTTCTCTATTCCTTCCTATCTCTCGCCTATTCTCGACTATGCCTTTCTATCTCCTTATCAATTTCAATTCACTCCTATCTCTCTTTCAATACTCACTTCTTTATTCACTTCTAACTCACACCTATTCTCGTCTTATACCTTTGTATCTCCTTGTCAATCAAAATCACTCCTACCTTTGTCAATCCTCACTTCTATATATATATATACCTTTCTATCTCTCGCCTATATACCCGTTCTTCTTTTCCTATTTCTTTTTTTGATCTCAATTCGTTCCTATTTCTTTCAATCTCCACTTCTTTATTCCTTCCTACCTCTCGCCTATTCTTGTCTATCCCTTTCTATCTAGTTCTCAATAAAAATTCACTCCTATCTGTTTCAATATCCTGCTTTCTTTCCCAGCTGATTTCTAAACCCATCTTTTTCAATGCCTGCTTCTCTATCTCAGCTCAACTCTTTTCATTCAAATCCATTGTTATCTATCACATTTAATTTTCAATGAAAAGTACGAAAACTCTTGTAAATTCTTCACAAAAAGTACTTCAGATTAAAAAAAAATTATAAAATATTTAATTGTACAGTTTGAATATTTATTTAAGTATACTTTCAGTTTATAATACTAATAAGACGGAATTTTGTATCATGATCTGGGCATACCAAGTATAGTATACTATATGTATATACTAATAAAGCAAACGGCAACGCCTCAATTACAACGGTGTTGTCCATTTGTCCGATGCATTTTACGGTTACCGCAGTAATAATTGCGACATGGCGGACAAGTATCCTATGAGCGAGAACCGTTACTCAATACATCAAGGATATGCTCAAGGATGCTACTCAAGTCCTAAGTGGTAGTACTAGTAGTGGTAGTATTACCCGAGCAGGAATTTTCCTATTGAACCCTATTTAAAACGGAGCTCTAGCGAAGCCGTGGTCGAGATTCCAATTTCAATAAAAATAATTATTTATTTACGAGGCAACGATACAATAGTATTAATATTTTTAATATTAATCTTACATTGGTATTTCCACCTCAAAATAATGGATAAAACTGAGATATATGGTCGATAATGAAACAGGTCATTAAAGAGTTTTCCACGTTAAATCCACAAATCAGATAAAAATAGCAGGCTTTTTTGTCACCTCAAATTACAAGTTTTTAAACTATGATTTTCAAATTTTAAACATTTAAATTTATTTCAAAAATTCTTAAAATTACTTTATAGAATATTGACCAGTTTTCCCTATAAGGCGTTCACCCGCGAGAGCGTTATAGCTCGCCTTTTGAGGTGCTTGCAAGTTTTCAAAATCAAGGCCACACTAGAACTAGGGAAATCTATCCAGGATTCTATCACATATAATATTTCAAAATCCATTAAAATTCCCACTAATTGAATTAGGGAAATTCTTGCTACTTCAGATTATAAGAGAGAAAGGATGACCTGAAAGTTCTCTTCGCAACGGATAACTTGTGACCTAGCTCACTTATTGTGAGTCTAGTAGTCACTTTAAAGATACCAACAGATACGAGACTTTGTGTAGTTGACCAATGAATCACGATTACACGTAGTACCGTTCGGCATTGTACAATGTACAGTCATCGCATCGTTTCCGGCGCCGTAAAAGGACTTTGGTGGACACTTCCGCTTGATCGAGACGCATTCAATGACATCGCGAGATCTAAAGACGAACCTTAAATTCACAGTAATAGGCTCCTAACTCTTCCATCGGTACCATTCCGTTATGTAAATCAACTATAGCCAATTATATGGTGCTGTTGATATACTCGTACACTTATACCGATTACTTTCTTTCTTTTACCTAAGATGAAAGCTAACAAAATTTTGCTTAAAGTATAAGACTAGAAAATTTCAAGAAGTTTTGAAAATTCGAAAGATATCAAGAGGTTTCAAGTGATTTTAAAGAATTTCTTAAGCACTTCCATCGATTTAAAGCGCTTTAAAATATTTTGCAGTATTTAAAAAATTTTAAGAGATATCAAAGAGACTTCAAAGGATTTTAAGAGGATTTCAAAGTTTTCAAGAAATGTTAAGTATGATTTTATGGAATTTCAAGGGATTTTACCATAAATGATTTTAGGATCATGTATTACTTATCCGGTTCCTAGTACCTTTCCGTTTATCTGCTACGAACAATTAATATTAATTGAGAGTTTTTTAATGTGATGCCTCAAAACGTGAAATATGGTTACAAGCGCCAAGTACCACGTGATTTTAGCAGATTTTAAATAATTTTAAAGAATTTGAGGAGATTTCAAAGATCTTTCAAAGAATTTTAAGAGATGTTAAGGGATTTTAAAAAGTTCCGGAAAGATTTGAAAAGGTTCTTACTTCTTTTCACTAAGTTGAAAGGTATTAACATTTTTCTTAACATAATAAGCCCATATCTCAAGACGAAGTTACTTTATTAATTTTTTAACACGATATCGAAAAAAATACGTAAAATATCAATGTTTTATAAAAGTATCAACAACTTTCGAAATAATTAACTTTTTTTAAATTTCTTCGGCTCATTTTAACGGAAAATTTGTATAAAATCTACCAAACTTATTGGTATAATTGTAAAATTATTACCCTGCATTGTGTGAGAACCTACATATATAATGTTAGCTCAAAGAAGTTTAAATACACTGTACTTTTCACGTATTTTAAAACCAAATTTTGTATATTATACAATACAGACAAATGATTTTATAAGTATTTTCATGAGCCTATCAGATTCTACAAAATACTTTACCATATATTTTTATAAAACATTAAGATTTGACGTTTTTTTCAATATATTCTTAAAAAATGTATAAACTGACATTCATCCTGGGTATTGAGGTATATATGTATAATAACTTGAGGGTATTGTTTATTGAATATTGTTCGGTTATACACTCTCGCGATTTGAGATAAAACTTCAGCTCTTGGGACGAATCTCAAGGACATCAACTTTCCTCCATTTGCATGAACATAAATTTTATCAGGCATTCGATATCCATCCAAACTCGAGGCTCTTTGCGACAATTTTTATTTGACTTTTTCCTTTCGTTTTTGTAAAGCATTCTGAGAAATAAAGGAGAACCACTTTTGGGGGATAACATACGAAACGAAGATTGTTGAACGGGAGTCCAAATATAAGTCCTTGAGATTGCAGGGCGTTGGACAGAGAGAATAAATAAATATATCCTTGCCACTCCTTCGGCAAGGTATGCATACGAATACGCATATATTAGGTGTAGGATTAACTAAATGTGTGAGTGTATATCATATATGTGCCACCAAGAATGGCAGATTTCAACATTATTTCAGATTTTATAGTCTCTCTATTTACTAATTATATAACGTGTCAAATAAGAATGTCGTTTATTGTTAAGTTATTCATTTAGAAGCTCAATAATAATGTCAACTACTGTTCAAAATTGGATTTACATTAATTCTCACTCTCATTCTCATCGTGCGCTTCGCGCTCGGTGTTATATATATATATATGTATATATTTTTCATGTGCAAATTGCAAATTTGGTTTTTTAATTCAGAGGAGAGGAGAAATTTATTTAGTTGGTAAGGTTCTATCAACCTTAAGGAACATATTATCATCATAGGACACTCGCGCAACGCACTCGGTTCTGTTCATCATGCGTAATAAATTTAAATAAATAAGTAACAACTAGTTTTAGCGTGCAATTTGTTCATAGCGCTTTTTGCTGTCGAATATTTGGTCGTCGAGATTCGATCCTTCATATTATTTTTGTAAAATTTTCTCATGTCTCACGTTTATTGGCGGGATAATTTTATTTTTTATTTTTTAACAACATTTTTCGCGATTAAAACAGAACTTACTTACTCTATCAAAAAATGGTCAAGGGAGAATTTTTAGATATTTTTAAGACCAATAAATACGTTTCTTATCATTTTTTCAATAATCTGTTGTCTTAATCTTATTGTATAAGTGTGTTCAGACTGAAAGGTTTTTCATCTCTACACTTTTTTTCATATCGTGCGTCGCTTAGCTTCGAATTTTAATTTTCGTTCATTTTTTTGAATTTTTGAAATTTTATAAGTATAACCATTTTTTTAATCCAAAAAATACATGATTTTTGGGTTTAGGAAGTCACAAAACATCGACATTTGACAAAAACAGGATGGGGGCGAGGGATCAAATTTTACACAATATTGTAATACATACTCTGATGAGAACGTAAAAGTCCATAAAACTTGTAAATTGGATATTTTTATTGTTGTCGGTTTTCCAGAATGTTTACTGGTCATGAATTTATGCAATCTCTTGAAATTCACGATAATTCCTCATTTTTTAAATGAATTATAATAAATTTCCT
>JAUESI010000027.1:1607266-1619671 GCA_032275145.1 Synergus laeviventris | reverse complement strand
ACTGGTCATGAATTTATGCAATCTCTTGAAATTCACGATAATTCCTCATTTTTTAAATGAATTATAATAAATTTCCTGGATATTCCAAGAAACTTTTTAATTTCATGAAATTCTTCTATGGTAAATTATCATGAATTCTTAACTTCTTTAAAATCCCGATTAATCTTAAGAAACCCATGAAAATTCCTTGGGATTCCACGAAATCTCTTGAAATTTTTCGTAAACCTTTATTAGAAATTTCCTGAAAGATCTTTAAATTCATAAGGAAATTCATTAAAATACCTTAAAATTCCTTGAAATATAATCTTTAAAATCTGTTAAATCGACAAAAAATTGTTTGCGGTACATAAAATTCATTGAAATCCCTTGAAATTTTTAAAAATATCTTATAATCCGTTACAATTTCTCTGAAAAATCTTAAAATTCTTTAAAATACATTAAAATGATAAAAAATTTCAAAAATTACATAAAATCTTGTGAAAAGTATAAAAATGTATATTGTATTCTGTTTACATGGAATTTTACATGGTAATTGAAAAAAATAATCTCTCCTAACTGTTCCTGATGTTAGTTCTTATTGGTTATTATTTTTATTGCTAAGATATATGATATTTAACGTTAAATTTGCTTTAATTTCTAATAATAAATTAAAATAGCCTACAAAACCATTTTATTACAGTATAATAAACTCTTCTAATATATGGTATAACCAGGAAGCTATATGCCTATATATAGTTGACAGAAATTTACAATAAATTTTATGTATAGAAAACACGACTTTTCTAAAAAGATCATAAAAATTCGCTCTTTTATTTGCTGCACTAAGAAAATGAGATTTCTCTTTAGTTCTTTGACATATTGCAAATTATAGCTAACGGATTTGTCCAACTATAAGGAATTAGTTTTCGTTTTGTTTCAACCCAACGCACTTTACGAGTTAACCGTTCGATGACTAAGTAGACAAACTCGTTTTCCTTTACTATACATTAACATACACGGCATTTTCAAATCTTCATCATCAGGAGAATATTTGCTTTTCTATTTTTCGTGAACCAAAATTGGGCGCCTTCTTGATTATAGACGTTAGTCTTCTACAGACATTAACGGTGATTTTATCTTTAGTGAGGGCTGACGAACAATTTGCACAGAAACCTGCTACTGGAGAGCTTCTCAAGGTTATACAAACATAGCGGATCTCATATAAAAATTAATAAAGCCAGAAGGTCATGAAATTGAATGATTCCTAGATAACTCTCATTTGAAATTTTTTGTATGCTTCTTTTATAAAAAATTCATGATGTTTTCGGCTTTCCGGAATACTTATATTGGTCATCAATTTATGCCATTCTCTTGAAGTTCATGAAAATTCCCCGCATTTTTTAGATCAATCAAAATTCCTTGATATTTTAAGTTTCTAAAATTCGTTCAACTTCTTTATGATTTCAGAGATAGGATGAAATTTCTTGAAATACTTTTAAATTCTCATTAATCCTTGAAATCTTTTGAAATCCGATAAAATTCTTAAAAACCACGATTAATCTTTTGAAACCCTTGAAAATTTCATAGGATTTCATGAAATCTCTTAAAATATTTTTAAATCTCATGAAATCAGTTAAATTATATCTTGAAATTCCAAAAAATCCTATTTTAACTTTTTAAGTCCATTGAAATCTTTCTAAATTTTCATAAGATCTCTTTAAATACTTTGGAATCTTTTAAAACTCGTTCAAAATACCTAAAAATATTAAAAAATTTGATAAAATCCTTTGAATTTCCTTCAACTTTTAGAAAATCCCATTTTTAACTTCAAAATCCAGTAAAATTCCATGAAATATCTTAAAATGTTTCGTGTGAATTTTTTGGTAAAATTATAAATGTAAGCATAAAATAAGCATTCCTGTCATTCATGACCGGCTGCTTTAATTAAATACCGTTAATATGAAATAGATAGAAAACCGGTTAAATTTGATCACGCTGGATAATTTTGTTTAAATACTGGTTATGAGGTTCCGATTCTTCTCAGGTTCACGTAACATACTATAGTAGTTCCTACTTTTTATTCAGCTTGTACTTTTCAGCATCTGCAGTTATGGGAACTGGAAAGTTTTTAGTTGAGAAGTGGCTCTGAGGGTTCCCTATAATTCCTAAGAAGTAAGAACTCGGCCCTTTTCTTTATACCTTCGAATGCTTTCAGCCGACAATCAACGTCGTTCCTCCTCTGAGCCTTTCAATCGCTAACATTCCGTCGCAGCAGGTTGAAAAGCCTCGCCCATTATTTTCGACAAAATGATGTCCGCTCGGTTTCAGGCTTCAATAAGGAGCTTGTGGTATTATCAGATTACTCTCGGCTTTGAAATCATAATCGAATTAAAAGAATCTGTGGCTATATTTTTGCGGAAATCCAATTAAGAAAGAAATATGGTTTGTTAATATACCAACAGAATACCAAGATATATAATTCGAGATCTGTACGGAGATATGTTGTAATTAATACATTAAATTAAGTTCAACTGTACATTGGCCCAAATAAATATTGTTCTAAGTGTACATTATATACATATCTCGCAAACTAGTACCACGCGTAAACGTATATAAATATGTCTCAGATTAATGTGAGCTGATAATTACAGGCTTTGTTTAACCCTAACTGTTCACCAGTCATTGATCTGACATTCTCTCATATTGTATACCTATCATGCTGGTATAAGGTACACACCCGAGTGAGTCTTATATATTAGTGAATGCGACAATATATTAACGAAGGCAACCGTTATTTAGTATAATAATAAGGTACATTTAGATTCGACTCATTGCTATGTAGCGAAAGCATATAGGAATTTCGATATTTTTATGCAGCTACATCAGAATGTTCGATATTATAATGTCATAAAAAAAAGGAGGTTGCCATATTATACCATATATGTTGAAAATATAGATCTCGCAATCTCGCTCATCTGTACTTTATTAGGTTTAAGATCAAAATAATAGCTGCCAACTGATTTTAAGGATTATTCTAAGAGATTTCAAAAATATCAAGACATCTTAAAGAATTTCAAGAGATTTCAAGTGATTTTAAGGAATTTTTCAAGATTTTCAAAAGAATTCAGATGAGTTTCAAGATTCGCAAGTAATTCACACATTTGTTTCATTATTTTAAGGGATTTTACATCGTATTAAAGAATTTTAAAGGACGTTTAAAGATGTCAAGACATTTTAAAGGATTTCAAAATATTTTAGCAGGTGATTTTAAAAAATCTTAAAGGATTTGCAAAATATTTCAAGGGATTTTAAATGATATTCAAAAATTTAAAAAGATTTTTAAAAATTTTAAGGAATTCTAAGCGACATTATGGAATTTCTAAGGAATCTCAAAAAAATTGAAAATAGTTTAAAGATTTTCAAGCAATTTAAAAATATTTTTAAGTATTTCAAGGAATTTCAACAGATTCCATACGATTTTAAGAAAATATTAAAGAATCTTAAAAAATTCAAAATAGTTTCAAGGTGTTCCAATAACTTTAAACTATTTTATAGTATTTTTTCAAGAGATTTTAAGAAAATTTTAAGGAATTTGAACCGAAATTCAAAACAGAATAAAAATTAATGGTGTTCAAAAGCTGCAAAGGATTTTAAAAGAATATCATAACATTTTTAGGTTTTCAAGTGATTTCAAAGATATTATTTAAATAAAAGATATTTCCAAGTATGTATGTAAGTTGAAAGAAAAAAAATATTTTTGGATTCGTTGAAATCTGTTAAATCTCTTGAAATCTTCTGAGAGGTTTTGAAATTCCTTAAAATTTAGTGAAATCTTTTGAGATCACTTAACAAATTTCAAAATCTTTTAAACTCCCTTTTAATTATATCACTAGAATTCTTTGAAATCTTTAGAAATAACTCTGAATCTCTTGAAATCAATCAAAGTTATATGAATAATTCAGTGAAATTATTTAGAATTATTTCAAATATTTCTTCTGCATATCTTAAAAAATATTTTAAAAACCTCGTGAATTTCAGCTTTTAGAAGCAGTTCTTATGACAGGATAGTTTTTGAGACGGAAATCGAATTATTGAATAATCGCAGATATTTGTACATATAAGATTTGAAAATATTATCAGTTTATAGTGCGCGAATGACATTTTGGTTTTAAAATTAATTATAGAGGGGAATTTCGGTTGAAGAATTACAAATATAAGTGCTACTCTTTTTTTTTTTTGCGGAAGGTTCATTGATCTGTGGATGCAACAGCAACAGATACATACTAATACTGGCTCAAGGAGCACCACATAAAATAAAACATAAGGAAAATTCATGCCTCTATAAGTATGCGGGCGTGGCCATACTATTTTTGCGTTTGCGGTTTCAGCTCGTCGACTTAACGTTAAAACATAACGACAGGGAACGCGCGGTAGTAAATCTAACTATGAAGATGTAAGACAAAGTAAAAGGAAAAGAGTGTGAAATACAGCTGCTGACCATTTGACCATTCGTGGATGACTGCAAGACATTACACAACTGCAATGCACTAGGTTTATAACGGTTAAACATTCCAAATACGGAAAGTCTTTCGTGATAAAACCCCTTTGCTTATAAACCCACGAAAGTCACTGGGTCACCCAAGAAAAGATTACACTGTAAAAAAGCCTATAACTATTTTTACGTATACTGCAATTTTACGATTTTTTTAGTAATACACTTCTGTTGATTTATAAAGGAAGTTCACAAAAAAAGTGTAAAACAACACTGATTATTGTATAATGCAAATTTACATGATCAAACAAAATGTACACTGATTAATGTAGAATTCTACATTAATTTATTTTATGTGAAATTCACATGTTATTTTTTGAAAATTTCTCCTAGAAATCACTGATGTCAGCAATGTCAAGCGATTTTGTAGAATTTCAAGATATTAAAAGACTCTTTGAATGAATTTCAAAGATTTCGTGTAATTTTGAGATGATTCAAAAGTTTCGTTTCAAAAAACCTCCTTAAATTCAAATTATTTTTTACGAATTTTAGCATTCTGTGTAATTTAAAGGGATTTAAAAAGATTTTTATTTCAGGAATTTAAAAGTTTTTCGTGAAATTTTTGAGATTTCAAAAAATATTTTATGAATTTAAAAACATTTTCTCGAATTTTAAGGTATTAAAAGATGTTTTAAGTGAATTTTCAGGGATTTCAAGTGTTTTTTAAAAAGAATTTCCAAAGATTTCATATAATATTTCAAAAGATTTCAGACAATTAAAAGTTAAAGCTTAAAAATATTTCATATTTAAAATATTAAAATATTAATATTTAAAACCATAATATTCCATATTTAAAATATTCCTTTAAATGAAAAAAAAAACTTTATGACAAATTCATATAAACATATATAATCAATAATGTGACAAGAAGCAAATTGGAGGTACAGTTATCTTTGAAAAAAATCATTTTAATTAACGAATAATATATTCAGGAATCTTTTGTGAGTGTTTCCCGCTCAAAAGATTATCACGCGCTTTGAATATCTGACGAAATCTGCGGTCGTGTGGCGACGATGTTTAACGGCAAAAGGTAACGGGATGTCTTCGTAAAATTCAATCCAGTGTGACTGAGTCATCTACTAAATACTAAAGTATCACAGAAAATGTGTATTTGCAATGCAAGACTATATTTATACATACCTATTGTAGCACACTAAACTCGAAAGTGACTCTCAGTAGCCTACACATTATTTATAAAGTAAATTCGTAATCCTACAAGTTTTACCATTTATGATTTTAATACCATATTTTTGGCATTAAATGCATTTTGGAATCCAGCTTCTTGCTAACTATTCTAAAATGGATAAGTCACTTAAAATATCTTGAAATCTCTTGAAATTCTTTGTTTTTTTAACTCCCTTCATATTCCTTAATAATCTCTTTATATCTATATTTAAATTTCTTAAAATCATTTTATTAAAACCATTAAATATATTTTATATCATATTAATATGCGATGACAAATTTAATTGACAATCCTTTAAATCCTTTAAAATCCTTCCAATATTCTCTACATTTTTTATAAAATCCCTGAAAGTCACTTAAAATGTCTTGCAATATTTTCTAATTCCTTAAAATAGAATAAAAATCCTTTCAAGCTAGCTCCTTTAAATCTCTCAAAAACTCTAGAATCTTTGAAAATCATTCTAAAAGTCTTAAAATCGTCTAAAATATTTTTAAAGTTCTTCAAATTTCCTAAAATATCCGGAAAGCCCTTGGAAATTACTCGATATCAATTGACACATTCTTTAAAATATTTTAAAATACCTTAAACTCTTTTTAAATCCATTTGAAATTATTTGAAATACTTAAAAACCTCTTTAAATCTTTTAAAATCTGTTAAAAGATCTTAAAATCACTTGATATCTTTTCAAATTCATAAAATCAAATGCGAAATACCCTAAAGATCCCTTGAAATTCTTTAAAATCAGCAAAAACCTTCCAAACTTCTTTTACCCTTTTAATGGCTATTCAAATAAAAATAAAAATTGCTTAGTCACTTAGAATGACTTGAACTCACTTGAAATTTCTTGAAATTCCTTAAAATCCTTTTAATCGTCTGTAAAAATCTCTTAGCAGTTCTTAAAACATTTAAAAACATTTTAAATGTCTTGCAGTCGCTTTAACTTTTAAATATTTCTAAAGTTCTTGGAATGGATAATAATCACTTGGAACATCTGGAAATCTCTTTGAATCCTTCAAACCTCTTATATAAATCACTTAAAATCATGTAAGGAATTAATAAGAAGATTTATACGTATATACCTATGTATATCTTTCTTTATTTGTCTAACATACCATATATGGTAGTTTTATCAATCCTTCCTACATAATATACTTGACGCTTAAACTGTTAAAATCTATAGTTTTCAGGTTTGTTTAAAGCCCTGCTTTTCATTCTAGGTCGCATATTCTACTGGATAGATCAAGTCGAACATTCTAAACATAAAGGAGGTTCACAGCTGTCTCGTGCTTATTATAGGATAGGCACGATATTCTTGCAAACATTTCTTTCTGCCTCTCACTATGTGTGTAGTATGCTTATAATGTCAATTCGATGTCTTAACCGAGAACCGATTCAAGAAGGTTCAAACACACCCAAGGGCGTGGGATGCGTTATTATAATTTATAATTGCTTAAAACTGCCAATTTCTTATTCATGAGTGACCTAGAATCTCAGATGAATCACAATTGATTTGTAAGTCAGAGATCACAATTGTTCCCTTTCTAAAATTAAAAGGCCGCAGATATAAATTCAAGGGCTGCTTTTAGAAACTAAGATCATAAAATAAGGTAAGAGATAGGCATCATATTTCTTCTATCTTATGACCAAGGTATTTTCCTCGTGTCTATGTCATGTGTAGTGAATAAATAATCGTATTACAAAGGGCCTCTAGATATAATGACGTAGGTAGTAACTTTGTCTTTTTAGTGTAAATTGAGACTCTTCAGTGATCTTGACATTTCATTAACACATTTAATTCATACATTTTACACCTACACAATATAAGATTTCACGTAGACTTTTATACATATATATTAGAAGTTGGTGTGGATAACGAATCGATTTTCAATGTATCGTTTCTTAATCCGCAAATATCGAATTTTTAAGAACAGGGTCGTAAGTCTAATATTGTTTTATCATTTCCGAAATTACATAAACTCATGGATAATCTGAAGAGAAATCCCGAGAAGGGATCATTTTGTCGGTTTAAAGGCTGACCATTAAATCGGAGAGGTTACGTTGGACAACAGAGAAAGTGATTTCCTCCATTTTCTTTTTGTTTATAATGTAGCAGACAATTTTTAACAATTTGATGAATAAATCTGGTGACAGATGCAATTTATTTTGTAGGATAGTCAATGCATGAAACAGGTAATCTGTCGACATGGATCTGTCATTGAAGATAAGCGTGTCCTCCAGAGCGTGCAAACCCTCGGGAAAAAGAGAAAGACAGAAACCAGAAGAAGTAGATGAAATCGGATCAAGAATATCCGCGTATGCGCCTACATTTGTCTATTCGACTTCACGCCGAGACCTACTCAAGAGCCACAGTGCGGGCGTTCAGATTCGCGATATACGCAACACATAGCAGCGGCTGCGTTCCTTGAGCGGCTGCACACGCCTCGGAAATATCCTCCTTCGTGCAGGAGTTCGTTGCCTGCCATTTTTTCTGCTTTGGTGCATATCAAAGCACTAATTAGGAGCTTCATGGAAAACTCATGACCGCGGTTACTTCTTTTGAAACTTAAATCATGAGATGTTAAAAGAGAGCTAGATTTCCTTTCAAGGCGCGATTGTGTTTCTCAAATCGAAGACTAATTTATGTAAGAACTATCTAAACAAATAAGGAAAATATATCTTTGCATCCAATATCCAATTCACCACCAATATCTACTTTTTAGGATACCACTCACTTTTGAGCCAGCTTGAGCATACTTTTTTTTCCATTCCTCGGCGGAACCCTTTTCCGCGCCACACGCGAAGAAATGGAGGTTCAGTAAACGCATGATGCGTTCATTTGTTCAGCGACAAGGCTTAACATTTAAAATTTTTGTTCTTAATTTATCCACTTACGTTTATTTTTTGTATTTTATATCCTTGTTTCACCTAAGTCCTAGAGGTAGTCCGTGTTCTGGAGAACATGCGGCTCTCCACTTGATGAACAGGATTAACCCAAAGGACGATCGCTAAGAAATGATCTTCCAGTTATCACTGCACTCCGCGGTGACAATTATTTTTTATCATTAATGAAATACAACGAGGGTCACACTAACGACTTTTCGAAAGAGAAGACGGTTTTACGTATGCCGAAAAACAAATTAGAGTGAGCTTCAACGACCAAGGGTCACGGAGCTCTTTCCCTCCGGCCCACCGATTCGAGACTGAGGAACCGGTAATGTCTCGGGCCCGGCTTGGTGAACGGCTCTACCTGTTCATGTTCAAGACGTCCTGTAGCCAGAGGATAAGCCCAGTACCGGACCCACCTGATTTCTCCGCAGTAGGGAGGGTCTACCCTCAAAACAATTTTTTAGTCATCGATCCTTAAATGTATAACTCTATTGTTTAGAAATTTTTATAATTTATAATTTCATTTATTTAAGATTAAGTTTTAATGAATTATAATTACTTTTTATATTTTAAAATGATTTAATTCATTGGGTTTTTGTCATTAAATTGTCTATTCAAGTTTTAAACTATTTCAATTTTTCACGATTACAGGGACATCTACTCTATTTAATTTCAAAATAGTTTAAGGATTTTCAATAGATATATAGGTATTTCAATCGATTTTAAAGAATTCTAGTAATTTTAAGAGATTTAAGGAGTCTTTGAAGGATTTTAATGAATTTATTATAATTTTTAAGGATTTCATCAGAATTTAAGGAATTTCAAGAGCTTTACAAATATTTAAAACAATTGCAAAACATTTGGAATGAGTTTCAAAGTTCGTGAGAGCTTTTTAAAGCAATTTCCAGAAGATTAAAAGGATTCCAAAGAATTTTGAAAAGATTTGATTTAATTTTAGGGAATTTAAAAAAATTTCAAGAGATTTTAAACCATTTCAGGTGGTTTTAAGGAATTTTATTTGATTTTGAGGAATTTCACAGGGGCTCAAGAAAGTTTAAAGATTTTAAGAAATTTAAAATCAAAGGATTAAAAATTTTTTAAGGAATATCAAAATGCAAAATAATTCATAATTTTTAATTTCTTAACTATAAAAACTTGAAATATTCCTTAAAATCCGTTTGACATCTTACAAAATCTAGTGAAATTCCTGAAAATTTTTTAAAATCACATCATTTGCCTTAAAATTTCGTTAGATCTTTAAAAAATACTCAAAATTCCATGAAAATCTCATTAAATCCTTTAAAATACCTAAAAATCCAATTCAATTTCGTAAAACCGTCAAATGTAAAGATTTTTTATCCCTGCGGATTAAAAAGTACTCTTTACTCCCTCGGGTCTAAAAAGTGACGTCATATGTGAATAATTTTGATGGCTAGGGATTAGAAAGTATTATTTAATCTCTATGATCTCTCTCTCAAAAGTGATGCCTTATGTAAATACATTTTATCCCTAAAGTTTTTCATGCCTATGAAAAAGTGGAGCTAAAGTTTTACTTCTTAATCCCTAGAGAGTAAAAAGTGCTTTTTTGTGTCTATACCTTGTTCAGTTCATAGGGAGTGAAACGTAGGACTTGAATACCGTTTCATTGGCATGTAAAACGTACTTTTCACTCCATTATAGGGATTAAGGAGTACCTTTTAGTCTCTGTGTATTATTTCAGTTGCTTATCGTGTCTATAAAGCGGAACTAAAGATCTATCTTTTTCTCTCTAGGTATTGAAAAGTAGAACTTTAAATTCTCTTCATAGGCATGAAGAATGTCTGAATTAATTTCTGTACTTCATTAGAAAAATATGGTATATTTTGATGCAAAAGATGTTATACTATTATTCTTACTTCTCATTTTGCATAAAGCTAGAGAGGGTTCTAATGGGGTCCTGACCATTTTGCCTTACTTCTAGTGTAGTCCTGATCTGGAAAACTGGTAAGGCCCCCACAGTCATTTTGGATGAATTTTTATACAATATTTGATTAATTAACTAATTAGTTTTATGACAAAAAATTTTGTTATAAAAAAGGGGTAATAATTATGTCGAAAATAGATTCTCGCTCTCTCGAATTATGAAGCTGCATTCTCTTTTTACCTATTGGTTATTGAAGTTCTATTCGCAGCCTGCACTTTGGAAACGAGTTCAGAACTACCAACTGATTTTAAGGAATTTAAAGTAATTTCAAAAGATAATAAGTGATTTTAACTAATTATTAAAGAATTTCAAAAGAATTCGGATGAAAATATTTTGAAAATATTTCCAATGATTTAATAGAATTTAAGGGGATTTCAGAGATTTCAAGTGATTCTAAGGAATTTAAAGCAACTTGAACAGCTTTCAATTAATTTTATGGAATTTCTAATAAATCTCAAAACTATTGAAAATAGTTTCAAAATTTTCAAGTAATTAAAAAAATATTTGAAAGTATTTCAAGGGATTTCAAGATATTTAAATCGATATTACGTGCTTTTAAGGAATTGTGAATATTATAATCATTTTCGCTTCCTCATAAAGGAAGCTTCGCAGTGGTGACAAAATACAGTTTTCAAAAAAAGGGTTCTTTCAATATATTTCATATTTTCAATATATATATCTAATATGATGTACTGAAAAATTGTACGGATCTGTGTATGCCTCTATCTGTGTGTGTATGTGTGTGTCACGCTTTTTAACGATTCTGCAATATATCATGAAAACGCGTATATATGCAGATAAATTGATGAAATTTGGTATACTTCTTCCACTATATAACAAGTTGAATTTCTTAGTTTTATGTACTTTTAAAATTTTAGTAAACTATATTTTTCGATTATAATAAGCTCTCAAATAATCAAAATTTAAGCTGATGATGTAAGAAAAGTAAAGATTCAGTGTATCGAGACGAATCGATTGACCTATACGATTCATGTATTGAATTGAAAAGTAAGGAAGTTATGGCTATTTGTAATTTTGAAAATTTTCGTTTTCATCTGTCTTCAAATTATTAAAATTCAAAGCTGATAATAATATAAAAAAGTAAAAGGTTTCTTGTGTCGTACAAAATCAATTAATCTAATATCAATACATTTTATTTAAAAATATGAATGATGAGATCAAATTTTCTACTGAAATAATTTTTTTTAAATATTTATTTCGTTTGGTTTTGATATAAAAAACCCTTCAATACCCCCTTAATTTGTTAACGTTATTTCGGTTTTATTGCATTATTTTAAGCATGGAATGCCAA
Source organism: Synergus laeviventris (assembly GCA_032275145.1). NCBI lineage: Eukaryota > Metazoa > Arthropoda > Insecta > Hymenoptera > Cynipidae > Synergus > Synergus laeviventris. Next base: position 1,607,793 of record JAUESI010000027.1, on the reverse strand, counting down.
TGTAAGTTTGTTATTGAAGAAATATTACTATTATGTCATTGCGCCAGTTATATTGAAATATGTTTTTAGAAAATAGAAATCCTGATTAGGGCCTCGTCAGAACCCTATTGTAAATAGGTCAAAATAAGGCAATTTCTGTACGGGTAATCGTACAAAATTTTTTCCTCTTTATTTTTAGTACTCTTTTTTATAGGGGGTGCTGAGGAAGTTGGTGTCGACCCTGGATTTGAACGAGTTTGCTGTAAGAAGCGAAGAGTCACTGAGGTAGACAAAGCATAAAGCTGAAGTTTGCTATCTCGTAGCAGGCGAGTCGTACCGACTTTGGTCGACTTCGAGTCGAGTCGAGTGGAGGCCCCGGCCGGTTGGCAGACTTGTCTTGTATCCATCGGTCTTAGGCACTGATATATATAATACACTGGATACAGGTAACAGGATTCAATAGAGCGATCTGTGCCGACTTGAAGAGCCGCCATCGCGGGCGAACTTTGTCCTTCGGAACCATTCGGGTGCAATTCGGGATGCTTCGA
>JAUESI010000027.1:1590953-1603601 GCA_032275145.1 Synergus laeviventris | reverse complement strand
TTTTTTTTCTCAAAGCTGTAAATGGCTGTAAAAAAAGGTCAGCAAGAGTTTCGTCTCAGTTATGAGACGAAACTGTCTCTTTTTATCTCTTTACTTTTCGCAGGGTTTAGAACCTGTACGGGAGTCTGCATGGAAATCTATTGCATCCTGAACGAGAATATTTATGGGAACCAGTACTGGAATTTTCAGTACAATTAGTGGGAAAAAATTGTATTAATATAAGTTAACTTAGATGGTCCACGCGGATCGTTGTCTCTTCTTTGCGGGGAGCCTGTATAATGTAATTTATGTTATATGAAAGCTCAGAAGAGGATATCAGCTATTTGTTAGCGAAGCACGCGGCGTATCGAGGTAAATGTCCTGCGTGCTTTATCCACTTCTAAACTGGACTCTAGATTCGATATCTAAACGCAGCCTATATTGTATATATATTGGCTACTCTACGTGAAATCGCATATGGTGAGCAACTGAGCAAAGCGTTCGAGTGCGAAGCCACGTTGGCGTGTACCGTTACACTTGGCAGCTTCCTGTCTACTCGCGGCCTCCATCACCTTCGTCAGCACGCCTTCCTTTGCGTACATATCCTTAGCTACTTACATTAACTTTCCAGATCATCATCATTGTCACCATAATCATTTTAACACTTTGCTCACACTTGTCCATGTCACTGAGCGCGAAATATCCTTTTCTACGAGACTGAAAGAAGGTATTCATCATGGAGTATATACACCGTATCATATAAAAGTAATTGAAGTGTCTTGGATTCCTCTTTTCTTCATCAATCTCTTCCTTGACATTCCTTAATGATTCTCTAACAAAGGGAAAATCACATCATTTACCAACAATGTAAGGAAGATCTGGAAATTGCGTCAACATCTCTTCCTTATTTTTTATTATCTTGTATGTTTCATTGCATTGGGATAGTATTTAGTAGCAGCTTTTTAAAGAATTTCAAAACAATCGAAATAAAGTTTAAGGATGGTCCAGAGAAATTTTAAATCAGAAATCTGAATTCTGATCTCAAAAGATTTTTTTCAATAGATTGCTAAGCCATTCAGAGGAATTTAAGTATTATCAAGATATTTCAAGAGATTTTAGAAATTTCAAGTGATTTGCAAAGATTTAAAAGAATTTCAAAATATTTCAAAAGATTTCATGAGATTCTGGAACATTTGAATGAGTTTTTAAAGGTTTGAAAAATAATGATAAAAGAAGAGTTTATGGATCGTGAAGAAATGTTACGGAATTCTAAGGGATTTCAAGAGATTTCTAAACCATTCGGAGGAATTTAAGGCTTATAAAGAGATTTCAAGAGATTTTAAGAATTTTAAGGGATTTCCAAAAATCTTAAGGGAAATCAAATTATTTAAAAAGATTTTCTCGGGACGTTGAAAAATTTGAATGGGTTTTGAAGGATTTGAAAATAATTATAAAGAATAGTTTAAGGGGGGATTTTTTAGGGCAGAAAAAATAAGGAAGTCTAGTGAACTTTTTAGAATATTTTAATGTATATTTGTAATATATATTGCAGTCTACAATTGGCGGGAAAGATGGAACTCGTATAATTTTCGTCTGAAACAAGAAACCAAAGAAAATTTTAATTTTCATATATTTTTCCTTCATTTGAACTAGAAACATTCAGGAAAAAAAAGTTCTAAATAACTTTCTTAGCAAGTTGAAATGATTTTTTTTAAGCTTGAGAAGAATTTTAAATTTGACAATTTTTTTGGGTTTTGCTTAGTTCACCTAGAAGAAAAGTATATCAAAATTAACCTTTTCTTCGGTTTTTTCGTTTCAGACAAAAATTGCGTAAAAAAAATGTGCGTAAAAACCAGCTGCGTTTGACTATTTTTCTCTCAAACAATTTTTTTTTAAATAATTGTCAAATATACATTAAAATATTCTAAAAAATTTGCTAGACTTGCTTATTTTTTTCTGTCATAAATAAATCCTCATAAAAACACTTTTTTAGTACTAAAGTAGGGAATGAGTTTTTAAAGGATTAAAAAATAGTGATAAAAGAAGAATTTAGGGATCGTGAAAAGATTTCTCAGGATTTTAAGAGATTTTAAGGGATTCTAAGCGATTTCAAGTGATTTTCAAGGGATTTCTAAGCCATTCGAAAGAATTTAAGGGTTTACAGAGTATTACATGAGCTTTTATGTGATTTTAACGAATTTTACAGGGAATTTCAGAGATTACAAGTGATTTAAAGGAAATTGAAGGGATAAAGGGATTTCCATAGATGTTAAGAGATTATATAGGGTTCTCAAAGTTTCTAAAATTTGTAGGAATGTTTTCAAATTTTATACCATAAATCTTTTAAAAGTCGTAAAAATCAAGCTTCATTAATTTCTAGAAAAACCTCTTGAAATCCCTTAAAGCTTTAAATACCCTTAAACTCCAGAAAATCTCTTAAAATTACTAGAAACGTCTTAAAATTTCTTAAAACTTCACGAAAATATTTAAAATCCATTGGAATGCTTTAAAAATTCCTAAACTTTCAAGAAATCCGTTAAAATCACATAGAATTTTTGAAAATTCTTTATAATCCTTTGACATTCTTGAAAATCTTTTAAAAAATGTTCTAAAATCTTTTAAATAAACTACAAAGTTATAAAATCTATATATAAAGATTTATACCAAATGTTTAACATTATTTATGTCCGAGGATCAATTATTCATGGTGAAAAATTGAATTAGTTGCGGTGAATCTACTAAATAGAATATAAAATTGTTCTTACTAATTTACTTTGGTAATAGCTAGGTGACTTACTATTGCATTTACTAAAAAGTGGAGATGTTACTCATTCAGTAGTCAAATATAAGTCTACTAATTCGATTAGTTGAATTTTTGCTAATTCAGAGTAGGAGAATAACCCTATCTTTTGTCTTAAAACAAGACCGTACAAAATTAATGGTCTTATTTGAAGACTAAACATGAGCTTAAATCTAGCATTAAGTGTAAAAACAGACTTAAATTAAGGAATAGCAAGAGAAAAAAACTATCAAATATAAAAACTGTTACTCTGAATCTAAATTAGTGAGCAGATATACTAATATGAAATAGTAAATACTAATGAATTAGTAAACAAATTGGCACTATTTCATTAGAATAACTTCTTATTAAATTAGACTGAGAGAATAAATTGTAAAAGACTTCATTTAGACTTTATTTTCTGTGTATATATTATTAAAACGGTTCAATGGCTGGGTCGTCGCCCTGCCAAAACTTCTATGATCGTCACCAGACGTAGAAGCCGATACCCGATGTCCAAAGCATCTAACATCCGGTTCTAGATCCAGTTAGTAAGCGTCTCAACAAAATAATCAGTTAAGGTCGATCACATTTTGAGGCCACTTCTAGTACATGGAATTATTTTATGGCTCGCTTATTCCAAGATCATAAAAAGCCATTTTGAACTGTATTTTTCCAACTCCTTATTCATGAACATGCGAAAGCAATTGAGGAATGGGTGTGGGCTTGCATCACTTTTATTCCATGCACCTGCACTTGGTCGTAAAGGACATAATGGAAAGTTCGAAATCTTATAAAACATTTCCGTCCATTATGACATATAAAAAGCGGAGTCCATTATCGATAATCACTTTTTTTAAGCCTAAAATATGTAGACTAGAGCTCATAATTACGGGATTCGATGGGCGATTTCTCTAAAAGTATACACATCTATAGTAGTGTATACTATTTCCCCTGTATATAAGAGGTGTGTTCACTTTTTTTTCTCAATTATCGTTTCAGTCCTCTTAAGTTTAATTACATCAAATACTACTCTTTTTTTTTCTTTTAATGAACATTTATAATTTTTTTAAATGGATTTGTCGTCTATAAGTTTTCAAATAAGCAAAATTCAAAGCTTAGACAATTGATTAGAACGTTGTCTAGGATATAAAATGATTGTTTGTTTAGAATTAAATATATTTTTTGATATTTAAAAAATTCATTAATGCTTCCTCTATGAGGAAGGAAATGCATTTGCAAGTTCATCATAATGAGAAAGCAAAGTGCTCAAGAAATGAGCACAAAAGAAATAATTACAGTTAAATGAATCACCCGAGGTCGACATCACAGCTAGTTATTATTATTATGCTACTTTTCCGATGATGTTGAACTTTTTAAATATTTTAAAACTAAATTTAAGCCCTTGTACAATGCAGAGAAGTAATTGTACAATTATTTCCATAAAAGTGTATAAGATTTTAGAAAAAGTTCCTTTTAAATCAACCTAAAAAATTAAAAAAAGGTTCATTATTTCGAAAGTTATTGATATTTTTCTTAATCATTGAAATTTTATATATTTTTTTAAAAGTACATTCGTCCTAAGCTCATTTTAAGCAGAATTTAAAATCTTTTATGTAATTAAATTTGAAAGGATTTAAAACGAATATAACAAAATTCAAAGATTTTCAAGATATTTCAAAGATGTCAAGACACCTGAAAGAAGTTCAAGAGATTTTAAAAGATTTATAGTGATTTTAAGGTATTTCAAGCCATTCCATCAGATTTAAATGGATTTTAAGTGATTTTATAGGATTTCAAGAGATATTAAATTATTTAAAAGAATTTCAATAGGTTTGAAATTATTTTTGAGAATTTGATGTGATTGTAAAAGAAATTATAGCAGTGCTTAGGGATTATCAAGGAATTTCAGAAGATTTCAATTATTTCAAGAGATTTAAAGTGATTTTAAGAAATTTCAAAGAATTTTAAAAGGTAAATAGGAATTTCAAGAGATTTTATATCATTTTAAAGAATTACAAATAATTTAAAAAGCTTTAAAATAATTTTTTGAAATTCTTAAAATCTCTTGAAAACCTTCAAAATATCGTGGAATCTCTTGATAATAATTCAAATCTTTTGAATTCTTTTGACTATGAAATACTTTGAAATATTCTGAACTTATTTCTTTAAAATATCTTCAAATCCCACAAAATTTATTTAAATCCTTTAAAGATTCAGTCTTAAGTACACTATTATTTTTCATAAATATGCTCACATAATTCAAGAGTCGTACATGTTCCTCCTTAATATTTTTAGCTATTGATAGCATAATTCGTGCCCTAATTATAATTATAATGCTGGCTAAAGATACTATTGGGAGGTTGAAGTTGAAGATAAGTACTTCAGAAATCTCAGGAATTTAAAAGTATCTCGAAAAGCCAGAGAAAAAGTAAAAACGAAATAAATATTCTTCCTCAGTAACTACCGCGTTCTATATTAGGTTGCCGGCTTTTCTTCTTATGGCACTTTTACGACCTATGGATCCTATAACTTCTTTTTAAGATGATGCACAGCGAGTAGATATCGAGTTCTATGGACGATTATTGATCTTGACGACTTTGCAATTACTCGTATCTGAAGGATATACATATAATAAAGGGCATTTAAACCTTTACAAATATCAACCATTGTAATATTAACAATTGAAGAGTGTCACGTCAAAACGCATGTAAGTTTCATGCACAAAATTATACAAGAGAACAAGGTCGGAGCAGTCTAACTGTATTTTTTTGAGAATTTCAGCTTACAATTAGTACCTGCGCGCTATAGCAATTAACATACTAAATTAAAAATCCTTTAAATCACATATATCTACTTTTTGATGACTTATGATTCACCACCTGTATCACTCGAATCCTGGTGCATTGTTTTCAACTCTCAAACTTGAAATGAATAACCACGGGCCCTCAAAGCTCCAGTTTAGGTTTGCTTTGACACGCCACTGGACCTACCAATTTTACGTCATGAAAGAAAGGAGATGCTGAGGAGATGGACCCGTCTTCACTAGAGAAGACGGCGGTGGTGGTGGAAACGGTACATTTGGAGATTGTGTAGATGGTTATTAACTTACTAGAAATTCGTTAGAATATCCCCTTGCTGTGCAGGCCTGGTTTAAGGCGTTGTGTCCGTATGCGTCGCGTATGCATGAGCGATTAGGTAGTAGGTCCACGATTTAAGAGACGTAATGTAGAAACTGACTAAATTTTGGACATTTTGGTTCATTTCTATACTATTTGCGGATATTGATACACGACTTGGCCAACAGAGGCGCCACTACACTAATAGCTGGGCCTCCTCTGGTCATGTTTACTCTCAGTTTCTCTCTGCTCATAGCACTACTTACTTCCTCAGGGACGCCAGCATACCGACTATCGCCTTGATCGGTATGGAAATCTTTTGAAACACGTCCCTGCAAAAGAATGGATTTCATAGCTTGAGAAACATCTTCTCCATTTTTACTCTTGGTAGGAACAGCCGAGGCATACTTTGAAAATATATATCACTGTAAGCAAATGCTTAAATCCCTTATTATCTCGAGAATATGGAATCATTACCACCAAATCAGCTTGCCAGGTCTCATCTGCACGTACCACGCATTATTACACGACGACGTTCATTTGCTAGTGCATTCAATCAATCGTCTAGTTTTTCAATGAGCTCAGGAGGTCTACGACTGGATGGTGATGATGATGATGAACCACGTTTCAGTGGACGTTTCAATGCTCATTTTGATATTGAAGATACTACAATCAGTGATACTCTTTTAATATATGATTTCAACTTTACGCAATTAGAGCAAGGAGTCATCTCTTCGTTTATTTTTTAAAGAATCTCCTCCTTCACTTGATCGTCGTCTTACAGATTCTTTGTAGGGAAAGAGTTTTTTAATAAAATTCTTATATTTGAAACTTTTACTATCACGTATAGGTTCATATGAACTATCGTTTTTCTTCAATGCATTAGTAGCAATAAGAATTTTATCGGTTTTGAAAGTTACCATATTAGTTGGATAGAAAAAATTCAGGCATGTAATTAAATTAATGTTAAAGTATAGTTAAAGTGTAGGTAAAGTAATTTTAAAGTATAGTTAACTAATGTTAAACTAATGTTAAAATATAGTTAACTAAAGTTAAAGTATAGTTAAAGTAATGTTAAACTAGTGTTAAAATATAGTTAACTAAAGTAAAAGTATAGTTAAAGTAATGTTAAACTAGTATAGTTAACTTATGTTAAAGTATATTAAAATAATTTTAAAGTACCATATAGTTAAAGTAATGTTAAAGTATAGTTAAATAATGTGGGAGTGTGAGGGTAAAAACAAGTTTGGACTTTCATGAAAATATCTAATATAATGTCATCTCTCAGAATTCTATGTAACTTGATACGAATTGTATTTTCAAAGAGGAGGTAAAACCTATTTGGACTTGCACATAAGTTAAAGTTTAGTTAATCTATTGTTAAAGTATAGGTATAAGCTTATTGGAATAAAGTTAAACAATAAATTAATACAATATTGTATTTTGTTAAATAATTAAAATTTCTATATTACATAAAAAGTATTCTATATTTGCACACACTCGTACATTATAAAACTTATTCAATGTATACATCAATCCTTTTACACTCTAAATTCTTAATTTTGTAATGACCCCACGCTAGGGTATCTGTATCGTCTGACAGTAAGTGTCGCTTGTCATCGAAAGGGCTTAAGGCCACCTTTAACTGTTTAATAGTTTCAATTTGTGAAGTCAAGATCGAATTGTATCGTGTTTTCTAATCTGAGTTAAAATATTTCGCAAACATTCAGTTTAATCTTCAAAACTTATATTTTTATATTTCTCTTCACTAAACCCGCTTTTACACCTTTGGCATTGTTTGTAAATTTTGACGATTGCCCGAACACTGTACATTTTGCCTCGCAAGCCAACAAACTTTGGTACTATCTTTCCACATCTTTCATCAAGCCTGAAATCTTTTGGTTGGCTTGCCGCATTCCGTATACATTATTTAAAGAGAAATCGTAGGTGTCAAATTTGTAGATATCCTCTTTCATATCCGCAAAAATATTATTACATTTAACGTCATACATGAGGCTGTAAGTGTGTCGGTATACAATAGTTTATACTTTTTACCATTTTTCTTAATCATATAATCGTAGTGAAAATCATAAATCAAGCTTTTCAAAAGATCCAACACAGTCACAAAGGTTTATTTTATTCAATTGGTTTATTCATTAAAACCTCAGTCTTCTTAAGTTCTACAGCCACCGAGTTTTAATAAAAAATTGTCCGCCTGTGGAAATTAGGTCTTGATATGATAGCTTCTACACTATATTTACCCTCCCAATTTGTCACGAGTTTCACATTTACCAATTTGCGTACATTTTCCATGGTTTTACAGTACACTGTATTGTGCATTAGTTTAAATAAGTATTTTTCAAATTCATTCTTAAAGTTTCACCTCTTTATTGTGTTTAAATCAATGTAGGGTTTAAACCATTTAGATTGATTGAACTGCAATACACGATACATTTTAACAAGTTTAAGCCCATTTTCAAGAGCTTGTTTGAGTGCACGGTCATGGATAATAATGTATACCTGGTGGTTTCGAGTGTTCAGGAACGAATGGAAAATCATTATGAATGTCAAGCAACTGTTCCACAGGTAAACTAAATCTACTTCTAGAATATATCCAACCGGCGCATCATCTGGAATTTTAAAGTTGAAATTATTGTCTACGCTTGGCACCACTTGAAACCACCAAATGGTAGCGCTTGGACCATACCCCAACCATAAAGATTGTTTGCGTCCAGGTATATTACATAACTCGTCTCCTTATTTTCATTGTAAACTTTCATGTATGGGTTATTTGATTTGGCATAACAGTTGGAACATTGACTAACTCCACCCCTAATACCTAGCTCAATAAACATGAGTTTATCAATGTCAGTGAGAAGTTCTAGCTTTATTCTAGTATACTTCAACATCGCATCCCAAGTCAAAAAAGGAGTTGTATAATAATGTGCTGGACCGAGACCATAAGCTATTACGCACTGATTTCGTAAATTTTCAAACATATCCACAAGTAGCAATATGTCTGTTTTCATGCAAAAATACATGTAATACCCAAGATTTTGACAATTAAATTCCAACCATACTCGTTGGGCATGCTCATAATCTTCAGTGGAAATGTAACCAAAGATTGAAATTGGGAGGATGCTAGAAAGACATTACTTTTTTTTAGAGTTAGACTGAGAGATAGAAAAAGATAGAGAATATGGATCGAAGAGATTCACATTTTTTAGGCAGAGATACATAGACTGAAGGATAAATAACGGATTTACACTAAGATTGAAAAATATAGCGTTTGATGGAAATATATATCCTTTTCTTTTTACGTGCAACAAGGAATTCTAAACACTCTTAACAATGCTTTAAGAAAATAGTATCAATTGACATTCGAATGTAGATTGTGACAATAGGTGTAGTGCATTCCGTTAGTGATTATTATCAGCTCTGTTGCACTTCGAGGCGTTCAACCCGGCAACTTCAGTTGCACGCGAAGCGAATCTTGCACGAGGATTTATAAATAAAACGGAACCATCATCTTTATTCTGCTTACCTAACCAGAAAACCCCCATGGAATAAAATACTTTATATAACAATTCCTTCCGTTCTGCTAAAAAATTCCAGTTTTCTACCTTCATAAAAATCTACTCATTCTAAATTGGTTAAATCTTATCTCAATAGTATGCAATATTGCAGCAAATGTTGTTCCAATATTAAATGATGACATTCTCAATTTTTCAACAATTTCGTGCAGAAATTTTTATAAGGTCCTGGTCTACACCATGTAGAGAAAACTAGTCTATACCAATTATTTCAAAAACTAAAAAACTTACAAATTTTTGCAAAAGAAAAACAAGATGCGCCTTGAAATTCTCCACGGATATGAGTTTTCCAAATTAAAATTCGAAAGATTTTTAAAAAGGATAATACTCCCCTGGCTAATTCCACGCGTATAATCCATTTTGTTCGCCAGCGATTTAATTTAATTGTGGTAAGTATTTTAAGGGATTTAAAATTATATTAAAGAAATTTAAAGAATTTTAAAAGAACTCCAAAGAATTTAAGGATTTTCTAAAATTTTCACGTTGACTTAAAGAGTTTTTAGGTGATTTAAAGGTATTTTGAGGGATTAAAAGAACTTTTAAGGGGTTTCAAAAGAAGTCAAAAGAATTTGAAGATTTTAAAGAGATTTCAGGTGATTTAAAAATATTTAAAGTGATTTGAAAGCATTTCGAGGGATTTTAAGAGATTTAATATGATTTCAAAATATTTCAACCCATTTTCATGAGATTTCAAAGGATGATTAAGATATTTAAAATAATTTCAAAATGTTTCAAACGAGTGTAATAATTTTATTATGAAGAGATTTCTCGTGATTTTAGTGGATTCCAAAAGATTTCAAAATACATATTCGAAGGCATTTCATTGGATGTCGTGAGAATTCAACAAATTTGAGGAAGAGTTCAAGCAACTTAATGTAATTTTAAGAACTTACAGCTTGTAAAAGCTAAAAAAAATGATATTTCTTTTCATTCACTCTTGGAAAGATTCAATTTTTTTATGCTGACACACAGAAGGTTGATTTCTCATTATATCATGTAGGAAGCATTAACAAATTTTTGATTTTATTCATCGCATTGCCCTTCTTAAATATTTTCCGAAGTGAAGTCTGAAAATTGTTCCATTCATTACAATTCTATATTTATAGTTACATAAATGGTATCTCTCAAATACTTAAAGGTTTGACAGACAGAAAATATCCGTTAAAGAGATATTTAAAAGTGGTATATCTGCCTTTTATGTCAACGACAAATAAAACAGTTTTAGACTAGTAACAGATACTACAATTGACCCCATTTTCCCCATACAAATGTCATGGATACATTTTTGAAATCACCATAGAGAACACAGAACACTAATTGACCTGTTGGACTTCTTGACTTTTAAACCACTTTTGCACCCAACAACTCGTAACTATCATGTTCTGCACTAGATCGTTTGTATTGAAACCTTATAAAGTAAAATAAAGAATTAAAAATAAGGGGGGGGAGGGGAATGGTATCTATTGTTGCAGGGAAAGCTCGCAACAGTATAGATTGGAAAAAATTCGATTTCTTTCTTTGTTATGTGTGATATATGCTGCAATAATACGATTTCTTTCAATATTTATTTCATTAGTATTCATGACTTTTTTCAGTATGCTAATATTACTGATTTTTAATTTTACTTATGCTTCCCTAAATCTGTGGGATCTCAAGTACTATTGCATTCAATTTGAAGGATTTTATTGTAAATTAAAGAAACACTTATAGTAATTTATGCTGATATGGAGTCTTTCTGATACGGGAGTTGATATCTTCACTGTAACAATGGAGATATCAACGGAGATATCAAAATTCGAAGATGCAAAATAAAATCAATCCTTGTTAGAATTAGGTACAAACGAATTTGGAATGAATAATCGTTTTAAACTCTTAATTTCCTTTCTATAGAAATGTTACTCTCATATAGCAGAGAAGTTAATGAAGTCGATTGCAGTTGCAGACCTCCGAGGCAAAAAGAGAAAATTATGATTTTTACATCAGTTTTTATGCAATATGTCATTATTATTAATTTTATTTATTTTTGTCCTTCAGTTTTATGTTATAATATTTTTATTATTATCAAATTATTAAAAAAACTGTTATACGATCTAACGATGCCGAAAGTGAAGGAAAAATATCCTGAAGCTTTCAAAAAAATAATTCAAAAGACTTATGAAAAGACTTAACGTTATATTTGGAGATATTTAAAGCTTTTAAGTGATTTAAAGGTATTTTGAATGATTTTAAGAGTTTTTAAGGCTTATGCTGGAAAGTAAACATTTGAAATTACCTGGAATGATCCGTCATTTTTTAATTAACAAAAAATATCAGCGCAAATTCGGTAATAATACCTTTGTATACATCACCTCGCCTCAGACCATCCTGGCAATGTGAGTGTGAGAGACGAACATATTGACACACACACACGCACACGACCGGATGGTCGGTGGCGGGGTGTACACAAAGGTATGATTACCGAATTTGCGCTGATATTTTCTGTTAATTAAAAAATTACGGATATTCCCCGCTAAGTTCAAACTATGGACCATTTTTTAAGTTGTATCAGCCTTATGAAATTTCAAAGGATTATTAAAATATGTCAAGAAATTTTAAAAGATTTCAAAATATTCTGACTTTGAGTGTGAAGAATTGTAAAAACGGGTGTAAGAATTATGAAGTGGTTTCTCGTGATTTTTGGAGATTTCAAAGGATTTTTGGAGGCATTTCATTGGATATCATGAGGATTAAAAAAGCAATTTAAAGTAAAGTAAAAAAAAATCTGAAATTTCTTTTTATGGACTCTTTTCACTGCATTATATTATTATTATTATTATTATTAAACTTCTAGACGATTTCCTGATGCCGAAAGTGAAGGCAAAATCAGCTGAAGCCTCAAGCCTAGAAAATGATTTGTTTTGATATCGAAACTGGTAATTTGTTTTCAACTCACTGCTTCTCCTTTTTCATGTAAAAATGAAAAAGTGTAAAAAAAGAAAGACTCTTGTACGAGTTGGAGAATGAGACCGGTCTTCGACACCATATGCTTCGTGGCTCGTTCTTTGATGCATCGATCCACGATCCTTTCCTCATGGCAGAAGGGCATTCAATGTACACCTAAGACCACTGATATATATAATACACTGGATACAGGATTCAATGAAAAACGCTTGTGCCGACTTGAAGAGCCGCCATCGCG
>JAUESI010000027.1:1576855-1590853 GCA_032275145.1 Synergus laeviventris | reverse complement strand
TTCAACAAAAATTAAACTTGTTATAACGGAAAATAATAATAAAAAATTTTCAATATTCACAACACAACGTGTTACGTGTGACAGATCCTATCGCGCATATCTCGAAGCATCCCGAATTGCAACCGAATGGTTCCGAAGGACACAGTTCGCCCATCATGGCGGCTCTTCAAGTCGGCACAGATCGCTCTATTGAATCCTGTATCCAGTGTATTATATATATCAGTGGAATCTTCCCATACTTCTCGAAAAATCGGTAAGGGATGATTAGGAAGGGGCAATTGTAGGTGGTGACTATTATATTTTAGAAGGAGGGGAAAAAGGCCTAAATGTGTAAAGTAATATTTTAGCATTGACCTTGATTTAAATGCGATCCTGCTGGACCGTGCCTGTAATTGTGTATTTTTAGGCCTCGACACAATTATAACTAAAATAAATGTGGAAAACTAATTTTAAGTTTAAGATATTGAAATAAAATTTTTTTTTCTTTATTCTTTATACAGCACACTATCCTGGTAAAAGTTTTTGATTGAAATTCGTTCCGAACCAATTCGTAATTTTCAACTGTATATGAACCAAACAGTTTCATTCCGATTTCATCCGAAGGAAGTTTTCTATCGGTTTTAGTCCTTATTAATCCCACCGTCAATTCCAAATTCAATTCGAATGAATTTGAAATCAATTCGAAGTTAATTTTCAAACTTTTTCAATTTGTACTACCAATCACAAGTAATCAGAATTTAATCCGAAAGACTTTCAATCCTTTCCAATCCGAATCGATCCGAATTAATTTGAACGGATTTCAATGTTTTACAATCTGAATCAATTCGAAACCAATCCCATCAAGATGGTACCATGTATAAAAGTTGCTTTTTAGGTTGAGAAATACTACAATATTATTTTTTTTGATCAACATTAAATTAAGTGAAGGGTTCTAAAGGTTAAAAAAAATAGTTTTTCTCAATTTTAGAAATTCTGAAATCGATATCTCAATTAATGTAGAAATAGAAATTGCAGGGAAAAAATGCTCAGAAGTTAGGGATCGGATAATTAATACATTAAAAATAATTGTTCTTTCAATCACTCTGTATATTGAAAAACAGTTGTACACAAATAAAAATCGATTCCTTGTTGATCAAATTAGTAAGTTTCTCACAGCAGGATCCCATTTGGTAGAAGATAATTTGATAATGGATACTAAGTGAATTTCTTCGTTGTATTCTACAGAACAATTTCAATTACATTGGCCACGTTCTATACACACAAATGTATAATAGTTCATCAAATGTCCTTAAATTTTTCAGGGACTACAGAATACTATATAGCCATTCAAAATTAATTAATCAAAATGCATGCTTAAGGGGGTATTCTACTTGCCCAATCTCTACCTTACCGACATGTTTTTTTTCTAACAACTTATAAAAATTGGCAGGATGGTCAGAAGCAGTGTGTACACAAAGACAAAGGTATAATTATCGGATTTGCGCCGATATTTTTTGTTAATTAAAAAATTACCGTTCATCCCCGCTAAATTCAATCTAAATTTTCCTTTAGGACTTGCAAAATATTTACAAAATATATCCTTTTTATTTCGCTCAAAACGTGGACCATTTTTGGAATTGCAGATTAGAGGGACCTCACAAATCTCACTGTCTTTTGTACTCTCCACAAATTTTCAACTTGTTATCATCAGCTCACTTCGTGTGAGCGTGCGTTGTTAGAAATGGTTAGAAACAAACATATCGGTAAGGTAGGATTCGTGTAAGTTGGACATGTCCTTAATGTATGTACTTGAAGAAGTGAATACGGATAGAAAAAAATATGTCTGCTCGAAATCATTTATTTAAGGACATATAACAGCTTATCCGATTTCTACCTTATCGACATGCCTTTTTTAAAAACTCATGTACCCACGAAATTTAAGACATTGTGTTAAAAAGTTGGGAAATTAATTAGAAGTCACTGAGGAACGTTTATATACTACTACATTTTCATAAATAAAAATAAAAAATTTGTTTCAAGTATTTTTGTTTGTAATTATGAAAGTTTCAAAGTACATATCTAAACGTAATCTACCTTTTATTTAATTTAATTCTTACATTTTTATCTCGACTATTTTAAAATGTGGTATCAGTTATTTGATCCTTACTTTATCGACATTTTGCATATAATACCAGGTAATATCATTTCTTCATGTATTGTAATATCGACTCATACAATTTGTAAAGTTTAGGTAAAAATACTAAGGAACGTTTATATGGTCATTAACTTTTATAATAACAATGAAAATGTTTCTATAGATGAAAAGATTTAGGACCAGATAAACATACCTAAAGGCATTTACATCAATATTTTACAATTTTTCAAATCGATATTCCAAAATAAAATTATAGTATATGGAAATAATACCGGTAAGGTATTATAAGGATCGCATAACTCGCAATTGGTCTTAAAAATTTTTATTTGTATTTTTTCTTTCGTTACAGGCAAAATATGTAGTTTTTTCTGCAATCCTAATGATAGTAATCTGATTTCATTCCATGAGAGATTTCGTAAAACTATTTAACTTTCTTTTATAGTTTGAGGATTCAATGTATTACATCCTTAACTACTCTACTAAAATGCTTCAGAGTATAAGGTGTTGCCTGCATCTTGGGTTTGAAAACAAAGACTCATTTTAAAAAATATAATTCATGTACTTTATAAATCAGAGTATCATATTATCTAAATAATAAATAATAAATATATAAAAAGTACAATTATATTCTAGATATATAAAATACTACTCCCAACAATTTTTAAGTTATTTTAAGGTACTTATAAAATACAATATCTTACAAGAATGTGTGTAAAGGTGTGAAACTGAACTTTAATATTTTATTATAATACAATATTTAATATTACAGATTTTTTTCCAAGTTCGATCTTAGTTAAAATATTTTGATGAAACTAATTATTGAAATTGTCTTGGAAAGTCAATATATAGTTAAATTTTTCGAAAACGAATTTTTATAAATCATTGAGATTATTCAAATTCAAAACTCTTATTAATTATGGACAACTAAAATTTTCCACTACAGGGCATACCTTTTTTTAAATTTGGACCACCCACACCCCTACCACGCAAACAAAGAAAATCTAAAAGGCATTTTTTTAAGAAGGTCGATAGAGAAACACTAATTTAAAAATATTTTAAGAATATTCCGAGAATTTGCAGGATTACAAAAAAATTTCAAAAGATTTAGTATGAGATTTCAGTAAGTTTCAAAAGATTTTCATTTATTTTGGACTACATCATCGGATTTCTATGGATTAAAAGAAATATAAATTAAGGGAATCTAATGTATTTAAAAAGATTGTGAGGGATCACAAAGTTTGAGTATGTTTTGGTATTGCAAGCTGTTTCAAAATATTTTAAGAGATTTCAAAACATTTCGAATTATTAAAAGGAATTTCAAAATATCACAATATCATTTAAAACATTTTGGAGGATTTCCAATTTATAGAGTTTCCAAAATATTTTAAGCGATTAAAAAGAAATTTCTGAGTTAAAGTTGAAAAGATTTTTTACTTTAAAAGATTAAATATGAGCATTTGAAGACTTTTTGTTTGGAAAATTTCAAATTTAGATGTTGTTAGAGTTACAAATATTTAATTAATTTCGAAATAAAATTCTTCCATTATGAAGTTTGAGTTGTAAATTATTTCATTGCAGGATTTATTTCAAAATCCACTAAAATTTCTCAAAATCTTTTTCACATTTTCTTTAAATCACTTGAAATATTTTCAAATTCCATAAAAGATGTGTAAATTCTTTAAAATCTCAAGTCATGTTTTAAACTCTTATACATTAAGCGCCTTAAAAACTTATTACATCTTCAAAATCTCTTTAAATATTTGAATTGGTTAAATAGGTTGAAGTTCTTAAAATTGCATTTAATCGCTTGAACTCTTTGCAATTTAATGAAATTCCTTATTGAAGTCCTTCAACAATTCTGTTATTTACAAATTACTTTTAAATTTTAGGTTTACAGAAATTATTATTGAATCCTATGAAAAACTCTTAAAATTTTTTGAAATCCCTTAGCATCCCCTAAAATCCTTAAAAATGTTGAGATACTTTAAGATTTGAAAAATTTATTTTAAATCTCTTGAAATGTTTGAAAACCCGTGAAATCTCTTGATAATCCTTAAATTCTTTGACTGCATTTAAATCCCTTGAAATTCCTGAAAAACTTTTGAAATCTTGTATTAAATGCCTTAAGACCTGAAAAATCTTTGAGGTCGTTTAAAAATCTTTAATTTTACTTAAAAAGCAATTTAAATTCTTTGAAATTCTTCAAAATAACTTGAAATCCTTTGCAATTTGTAAAGTCATGTGGAATTTCTTGATAATCCTTCTCATTGAATTCTTTTAAAATCCCTTCAAACATTCCTGAAAAACATTTGAAACCCATTATAAAATGCCTGGAAAAATTAAAATCCTTAAAACCTATGAATTTACTTCTAATCTCTTGAAATTCCTTTAATTTCCTTAAAATCATTTTCAATCTCTTGAATTCCTTTAAAGTGTTTGCAATCCCGTAAAATCTTTTGATAATCCTAAAACTGTTTGAATTATTTTTGAATCCCTTGAAATTCCTGAAACAGTTTTGAAATCTTTTATAAAATGCCTGGTAAACTTAAAAAAATCTTTGAGAACCCTTAAAAATTGATGAATTTACTTTTAAACTCTTGAAATCGCTTGACCTGTTGACGAACGCTTTCAATGCATGTGTATGGGGGATTTCATGTCAAGTGAACCCACTTTTGAAACCAATTTCACCACACCCAATTTGAACGAGATTGGCCAGAAACTTGCCGAGATGGAGGGGGTAGAATTTTGACATTTTGTCAAACAGTCCCTGTTTCGGATCCATGTCACTAAATCACCTATTGCATTTAGAAATTTTTTTCCAACACGATTTCGACAGATTTTTCTTCAATATTGTGAAAAAGAACAATCAATTTTTAGAATTCAAAATTTGACCGATTTATTTCAAAATCAAAAATATTTTTTACTTCTTTTTTTTCAAAAGGGAATGGTTTTTTTTCTCAAAAGAAAGCTCAGGTTCTTTGAGAACTTTGAGGTCCAAGAAAAAAAATAGTAACACTTGTTCTCTTTTATTGTCAGAAGTTGCAATTTCTAGAGGAATTTTCACCTTAATATATCCTGGCAAAAGATATCATTTGAAGATTCCATTACTTTATGTAAAGGGTATTTTGGGCTATTTCATTGACTTAGAATTATGATTTGCATAGTATGCTAATCTAGAGAAAGTGGCAAGAAATCAAAATCAAAATTGTATTTCCAGCTACTGTTTTTGTCGAAAGTTATCATTTATATACTGATCACGAGTAAGTGGCAAAAATTCAATATAAAAATAGTAGTTTTTAACATTTATATCGATTTTCGCAAAAAAAAAATGCGAAATGTTCTAAATGCAATAGGTGATTAGTGGCATGGATCCGAAACAGCTAGGGGCTGTTTGACCAAAATATCAAAATTCTACCCCCGCCAACTTGGTAAGTTTCTGACCGACCTCGTTCAAATTTGGTGTGGTAACTATACTACCCAATAGGCATAAACTTTACGCAAGTTTGAGCCCAATCGAATGAGATTGGTTTCAAAAGTGGGTTCACTTGACATGAAATCCCCCATATATACTTTTAACTTTTATCTTAAAATTATTCTTTCTATCATAATTTTTAGCTCAAATGTGTACAATTTTTAACTTTTTTGTTTAAGGGAGAGGTGTTACGCCTCGTTAATGTAGTGGTAGTACTAGAATGTGACAGAAATTTAAGAAGCTCTTATTTTTCTTAAATGTGCAAAGAGTTAAAGAAAATTTTTTTGATATTACTATTATTAGTTATGAATGCACATAAATAAAAAAATTAGAAAAGTTAAAAAATATTTGCATCTACTTTTAGGGTAAATTTGTGGCAGCCTTCGCTTCTACAAACTTAGGGGATGTTTCACCGAACACTCGTGGTCCGAAATGTGAATTCTCAGGAGATCCTTGCACTGCTGAATACACGTGTGTCGAAAAGAAGGAAAGATGTTTCTCTTCTGGTCCAGGAAAGGACATGTTCGACAGCACAAGCATCATCGCTCACAAATTGTATCAAGAATCCATGGTAAGTCCATTCATAATACTAACTTGCAATGAATAAATAATAAAAAAAAACAAAATTAAAGAAGAGGAGAAGGAATCTTATGAATACAAAGTAAAATCCTAACAAGCAATAACATTATAAAAAGATTATATTTCAAGATGAGTCTTGTAAAAATGCGAGTGGGTATCGTATACAATCATTAATAACAAAGTCGTTGGTACATTTCATACATGTAAGACGATTTAGTCGAGTATTTTTTGGAATTGCTTTTAATATGTCGCTTCTCTGTCAGTAGAATGTCATTTTATTGAGGTAGAGGCAAATTGCCTAAATGGAAAAATAACGACATTGAGGGATTTAACTTCGTGCACATGCTGTTTTAACCGAACACATTTTAAAGTGTCTCATTCTCCATGTGCCACCAGTCATCCGAATAAATAGAAACTTGCCCGGTTGCTTCTATACTCATAATCAACATCAAACATAAATCGAAATAATCGAGTCACTGTATAACAAAATTTCAACAAAAATCGACAATAACTAACACAAAAAATATACAACTGATATACCTCATTCCTGAATCAAAATCTATACGCATGTGTATTGAAGTTAATACATGCACATTATTTTTAATATACATTTTTTAACTTTATTATACAAGCGAACAGATTCATATGTATATATTGATATGTATATATTCATTAAAATGTGTATGAAGTCATTTTCATGAAAAGAATGTATGAGTTAGTGATTTGTTCGTAGTTTCGAGTTAAAGGGGGGAGTGTCACGTCCCGCTGAATAGAAATACTATACAATAATTTTCAGATAGAGAGCTTTCTTAAGAGACTTCGTTCGTTCATTTAATAAATATTGGCAAGAGAAGACTTCAAAGAGTTGAGAGTCTCTATCTGTGAAAGTGGATTTTAAGATAATCTACTAAGAAAAATGGATATTTAAACTTAAATACTTAATACCTTCGATATTTAACACAAGGACAAATATCTATGATATTCAACATTAATATTCTATATGATAGACCTGATCATCTGACTATATGTCCTCATGTTAAACATGCAAAATGTTAAATCTAAACATCCATGTTTCTCAATGTGGATGTTCGTGTATTCTTTTTTTTTCCTATAGAATCTTGAGAAATTAGTATCCTAAATGCTTTTCGTATCCGTATGAGTCATGACCATGAGCTGGGACAATGGCTGGTGCTACGTATTTGGCAACAGGTGCGGGATGGATAGCATGGCCAATTTTCTTGACTACGGCGTTGAAACCGTTGTGTGGGTCGGCGGTATACTCAACAATTCTGATGGTACCATCTGGCTCGTTCAAGCTGTAGGAGCCCTTGACGAAATCACCATCTCGTTCTTCATGTGCGCTCTTCACATCCCCAGTATGTGGATCGTTTACACCGTAGTTGTAAGCATATTTCGCAGGAGCCTGTATAGTATAAGAAAAGGGTGGTTTTGATAGATATCTTGTTGATCAAATCCTTAACGGAGGAAATCTTAATAGTCCTGGGAAAACTAAATATATAAAAACTATGGCCTTGAGATCAATCAAATGCTATTGAAAATTTCTTATTAATTAATAATAATAATAATAATAATAATAATAATTGTCAAATTGTTTAAGGATCTAGTATTCAACATAAAATTTCAATAAATGATGCTGATAACTGACAATAACTGTCAAGTCCTAAGATGTTGTCCATAATCAAAAAGTTATAGTAAAAACTGTACTTAATTCAAAGGAAAAAGTTTTGAAAGTGTTCATCATTGAATAAGTTGAGATTTTGAAAGAATTCATATATTTGAAGTATATCAAGAGATTTCTAAGATTTGAAACGTTTACAAGTGATTTTAAGTAAATTAAAGGAATATCTAAAAATGTCAGGGTATTTATTTTCAGTTTCTCATAAGATTTAGTAATATTTTCTATATATATATTTTTTTTTTATCTAAGATTAAAAAGTAATTAGTAAATGGTAACATTTTTGAAAGTTCAATACTGTGTTTACAATTTTAAATTAAAAGACTTCATAATGAAATACTTTTTTTCAACCTTATAATTATTGTTAAATCTACAATCTGTAAGTTTGAAATTTTCTAAACTAAAATAAGTCTTCAAATTTGCATATTTTATAGGCTTTAAAAGTAAAAAGACTTCTAAATGTTAAGTCTGAAAGTACACAAAGAAATATTAATAATAAAGTACCCACTTTAAAAACGTTTTCTAACTTTTATAATTTTAATTTAAAACGAAATATAAATTTTAATCCCATAAAAAAATGGGAAATTTCTTTGTAATCACTTTAACTATTTTAGTATTTCTATAAATTTTTGGAAATCCTCCGAAAACGTTTTAAATGATATTGAAATATTTTGAAATTCCTTCTAATCCTTTGAAATTTTGTATAATTTCTGAAAAATTTCGAAACTGCAGCAATACCAAAACATACTCAAAATTTCTTTGTGATACCTCGCAATATTTTTAAATTTATTAAAATTCCTTAATTTTTTTTGAATTCATAGAAATATTTTGAAATCCCCTCAAATATTTTGAAATTTTTTGAAAGTTTTTGTAATTCTACCATAAAAGACGCCTGAAATTTTGTTGTAAGTCTGTAAATTTTTGGAAAGCCCCTAAAATATCTTCCATTTAGTGTTTCGCAATCGAAATTGTTAAAAAAAGGTTTATTATATTTTCTTTATGTCTATTAGAGGGAGAGGATATGTCAAAATCCTGTGTTCTGAAATTCAAACATCCCGTTTACTTTAATTTAATTTGAAAACACCTGATGAAACCTATTTTTATTCGGATAAGATTATTTTCTTCTTTTGATTGATGCAGCAAATTCTATATAAAACCACTTACTGTATTATGATCGTAAAGTTTAGAAATTCATAAATGTAGTTTTCTAATCTTTTTAAGCCTAGTAGAGTTTTTTTTACGAAATCTTTAAAGTTTATCCCACGATTTTTGCGGTTTTATTTTTAATTGGTGTACAACCCCCTTTTAAAATGAAAAAATAAAAAAAAAACTCTTTTATAGTTAAAGAGTATATATTGATTAAAAAAAATTATAGTTAAATTTAAATTTTATGTCCATCAATATCAGGCGTATAAGATACAATAGAATTAAATTTATACTGATGTTCATATAGCTTTTTTTTATGAATTCGATATTAAAACTGAAAAGTGTATTTTAACAAGAGAAATATCATTGATTTACACACACTAAGAATCGCGTAACGTTGGAATAAAAATTTCTACTAACCACCCAATCACATTTTTAGAAATTTTATCTTTTATAATAAGAGATGTAAACAAAAAATAATTTTTATCAATTTTAATTATGGATGTTAATGAATATTAAATCGTTTTAGATGAAATAATGATTATGGAGGTTGGAGAAAATATAAATGGAAATAACTATATGACTTACATAGCTGTCATGGCCGTCATCGTGATGATCATCATGTCCATATCCGTGTCCGTATTCGTTTCCGTAACCGTGTCCGTATGCGTTGCCGTGACCATATCCGTTTCCGTATCCTCCGTATCCGTCATATGCTCCGTAAGCTCCATAACCTGGACCATATGCAACTTTGCTAACAACTGGCACCAAATCATTGTGTTGCAAAGCTTGTCCGTATCCATAACCGCCTGGATAAGCATTGACTAAACCATTGTATCCAACGTCTGCGTATCCATTTCCATCATATTCGGAAATAACGGCGTCGCTGGCGACCGCCATGACAATAAGAACTGCGATCTAAAACAAATTTTCAAATTATTATTTAGGATTACAATTTTCATGAGTAAAAGGTTTTCTTTAGAAGTTCTATTTTGCCAAGACGCTGACCGCAAAACGTTTTAGGACAGTTTTCCTTATCAAAAAAAGTACCCCAAACAAAATAAGTAGTTCGACTTCCACTTAATGCCCGCAAGTTTACACACATTTTTAGTACAATGTTTTTTGACTAAAAAAAATTGTCTTCTCTAAAAAAAAATTGTGTTACGATATATGTCCCGAAAATCTTGCATACATTGTTGTTGCAAATCTGATTGGCTTTCACATGACTTGAAGTAGTAAGAATGAAAATACCTTCTTACTAGAAACCACTTGAAATAAGGTTTAATTATTTCGTTCTTACAAAACAAAAGTATTTTATGAAATATGGTCAACTTTACAATCAAATATTTGCAAATTTTGTTTAATAGTTTTAAGTATTTTCTTATTTAGAGCATCAGTTTAATTTCAAAAATTCAAACTCAGGTAGCTCCGGACAAATTTTTTCATTTAGGTATCAATTGTTTTCTGTAAAACTTATTTATTTCTCCAATTTCTATTTGCACTTTTTCAAATCAGACAAATCTCTTGAAATCACTTAAAATGGACAGAAATCTCATAAAATTACAACAATCTTTTAAAACTTGACAAATTCATTTTAAAATCCCAGAAATCTCTTGAGTTCTCTTAAAATCACTTAAAATTCTGAGAAACCCCTCGAAATATCTTACAATTTCACGAAAACCTTCCACAAATTCTTTAATATTCATTAAAATCTCTAAAAATTCCCCTTTACAATTTCACAACATTTAAAAACCCTTAAAATCCTTTAAAATCACTTAGAATCACTTTCAATAAATTGAAATTAAAATAATTAATTTCAAATTCAAATTCGTGATAATCTCTTAAAATCCCTAGAAAGTTTTTGAATTATTAGAAAGAAAAATAATACACAGCCTTTGAAAAAACAGTTCAATTTTACATTATAATAATATGACGTCTTAAGTATTAGGATTTTATAGAATTGAATTCATCATTTCAGCTCAAGAATAATTTTTTGTTTGTAGTTGGCAAATGAAAATAGTACGAATATTAACTTGAAAATCGGCCACTCGAAAATTGATCCTTAATTTCAAAAGAACCCTTATACTTTTAGTGTTCATCATAATTATTAGCCGGAAGTATATTCTCTTCTAAATACTTTGTCACCATCACACACTTCCTGTTACAAAATGAGAAACGAATGTCTAAGTTACACTTAATAAAAAGATATTTTCCCCAACTCGTGAGAAAATCCTAGTGATTGAACATCAAATTGAGTGGACATCGATGTCTTATGAAATCAATACATCGAAACATTGACGCCCGATGTCTAATCAGTAGAAAATCCTCACTTGAAACTGTTTGTCACTAAGTTTAAAGAAGATCCAAGTTTTTCCAAAGGGTGGATAGCACGCGATTTTATAATTTATACTGCGAGTGCACAAAAGTGACTTTCGCGAAGATCGGGAGAAACGTACCTCGAAGAACATGTTTATTATGTACGTTTAAGCTGCGGAAACTCGAACTAATAACTCCAGTCTTCATTCGGTCTCTTTTATAGGGAGTTAAGGTGGCGGTGTATACTGCTCTGGAATGACAGAGCGCTCGCGTTGTCTCGTTTGTTGTGTAATTCAAGGTCTCGTTCTAAGTTCTGACTTTTTTTCTTCATCAATGAAACCTGCGTTACAGAATATACCTTGCCTACGACAAATGACCGACCCGGGCGACAGAGCGCGGCTTTAATGAAGGACGTGAGGCCAAACCCGCGACCGGAAAAAAGGCGTGACAAAACGAAAGCATATATCTAGTCTAAAAACGAAAAATAGTAATAATGCAAAGTCTTACTGAGAATGGAACTTTTTAGTGTGTATGATCATTCAGAAGCGTGTTTAGATTTACATTTTTCGTAATAAATTCGCAATTAAGTTACTAAAGTTGAAATCAAAATGTAGGGGAAACAAACAAGCTCGAAACTAAATCGCGAGGTAATCATTATTTCAAAGCTTTTTTTAAACGAAGGACTTATCGTTTGAATTTTGACAGAGATTTCAATCTGTTTCATAAGATTTCTGAGCATTTTAAAAGCAGTCTTAGAATTTTTGGTTTTCAAATGATTTTTTTTCAGAAATTTAAAAAAATTCCGTGAAGTTTTGATTTTTCAACTTTTAAAATATTTTTAAAATAAAAAAGTGATTTGAAAAGGTTTTTGTGGAATTTTTAGAATTTCATCGAATTGCAAAAGATACCAACATATTTAGGATTTTCAAAAGATTTTAAAGGAACATTTTTTTAATGCATTTTAAGGGATTTAAACATTTTTTAGAGGAACTTAGGTTGTCGTGAAATAAGATATTTTTAAGCACTTCAGACGGTTTCATCGAATTTCAAAAGATAAAACATTCCTTTATAAGGAATTTCGTGAAATTTCAATAAATTTAAACAAAATTTTAAGACATTATTAAGGTATTTAAAAAGTTTTTAAAGAAGTTTTTTGCACAAAGTATCTGTAAAAAGTAACAAAATTATTATGTTGCATAATTTTTAAAGTAAATCATCAGATAGGAATAACTAGGCCGATTACTCAGTGATGCATCATTCTTGCAACGAGTTTTACATAAAACAGTTTATTTTCTTCACTTCTTGTGTTTCAAAAACCACATAAAATCTAATAAACCTAATAAATCTTCACAATTTTTTGCGAAACATTCTTCCTTTTAAAAGACTAGTATATTATTGATGACAAGCCTGTGAAAAAAACTGCTAATAAGTGTCAAGGCGTTACTAAACCAATAGCATTGTTCGTCTAGGCGGAGCCTAATTTTGAAAGCGAACATGAATCTTGAGTTTTGTTCTAGAATTTTACAGTTTCGACATGACTTAAATACAAGAAATGAAAATGCAACCATTGGCCATATAACGTATGACTCAATTTGAAGGAATTTAATAAGCATAAGAGCCCACTCTAATTTTAGAAAACTAACTGTAACTTCATTTCACAAACTCTATATTACTTATTGTACACTTACGTATACTGGTCAGAATTATTGTGAGCAGTTCACCCGTTGTTCGATGATCGTTTAGGTTCTCTTAAATTGAATTAAATCAAAGATTATATTTTTCCATTACAGTAATTTAAATGTACGAAGAAACTTTGTCATATTTTTTTAAAGAAAATATTGCAAAAAACGTAAAATCTTAATGTTTTATAAAAATATCAATAACTTTCGAAATAATGAACATTTTTTTTATTTCTTTGCCTCATTTTATAGGTAAATTTCTATGGGGTCTGAAAAAACTTATTGGTGCAATTGAACAATTATTACTCTGAAAAAAACTAAAAAGTTGGCTTGAAAAAATTGGATATATTTGAATATTTTCCCGGTTAAAAAATATTTTTACAAAATATAGGAAATAATTAATGTACAAGTATTTCAATAAGTCTGTCAGATTTTTTTAAAAGTAACATGGATGTAATTCAATTAAGGTGAATTTAAACGATTATCAAAAAACAGGTGAACTGAAAATTCTGACCAGTAGTGTAATTTAAAATATTTTGAAAAAATAATTGACAATCTTGATATCTTTGAAAACTTGTGAAATTTTCTGAAAATCCTTAAATTGGTTGGAATTCTTTTATAATTATTTGAAATTCTTTAATGTCATTTCCAATCCCTTGAAACACTTAAGAATATTTTTAAATTATTTGACAATCTTGAACCTATCTTGAATTTTTGTTTAAATTCTTTAAAAATTCCTTGAAAACTTTTTAAATCTGTTGAAATTGCTTTAAATTTCTAGAATCACTTAAAATCTCTTGAAATTCTTTAGAAAATCTGTACATCTTTGAAATGGAATTTATTAAAATAAGAAAAAATTAATGAACCAATCTCGATAAATATTCCACTAAACTAATAGAAATAATTTTTATTTTAAAAAAATGAGAATAAAGCACTCAGAAGGTCGATTTTGTGAAAAATTGTCATTTTTCGTTTT
>JAUESI010000027.1:1515146-1546486 GCA_032275145.1 Synergus laeviventris | reverse complement strand
TTTGACTTTAAAAGTAGGCTAACTTTGCGCACTTATATTTTTTATGTAAAATAAAAAAAAAAAAATTTAAAAAGACAACGTCATAGATTATTCTTTTGTGAATAAAACCATACCAAATATTTCATATTTTATAATCAACTTTCTGAGTGGGAAAAGCAAAGGTTAATGCTTCTAAAAGGCCCTGTACACAGCCCTCTTAAGGTACCAGAGCGGTACTTTTAAAATGACGGAATATCCGGGAAGTGACGCCTCCACTATTTCGAAGCTTTTAAACTCGTGTCAGATTATTCCAAGAAAATCTTTAAATTATTATTACTGAAAATGTTTATTAATGAAAATTTAAATTTCCCGAATGGGAATTTTGATGTACAATATAATCAAAATTGCAAATGATCAAAAATTTTTAATTATTGACAATAATGCCAATAATTATCGTTATTTCAATGAAAAATATATTTTCGGTAAATTTAAATTGTGGAAAAATTAAGGAAGATTAGGAAAATTTTATCATTCGTTATAAATTTATATATATGGTATAATGCAGTATTGTTATTTTAACGTCAACTTATGAATGTGAATTTTAAGAAAATTCAACTTCCCGAAAATTAATGTTTTCAAAATTTAAGTTCGTTAATTAACATTTTTCGTATTGTTATGTTTATTCAGGAATTCTCTAGATTCGTTAACTTTTACAGAATCGGAAGATTTAAATTTTCAATAATTTAAGCTTTATTCAAGAATTTCTGTTCTTCGAAAATTTGAATTGTATAGGGAATTATTTTTTCGGGATATTTATTTTTCTGTAAACAGACGTTGTCCCATTATAAACTTAGTATCTCAATATTGAAAAATTCTAGAGATATAAAAATATTTTATTTCACTACAGAAATAATAATTTACTCACATTACATAATAATATTATATATTACAGTAATAAATTACACAATTCATTATTGTTATGTGACATAATATACATTAGCTTTCTTTTTATTTTTAAATCGTAATCTATCGTAGTGAATTTTAATAACATTTTCAACGCGTATCTTCACTCTTGTCACTTTAAAAATAGGACTATAAAAGAAAAATGAATTCTTGAGAAAGTTAGCTGCCTAGAGTACTTTATACAACTGCAGCTTAAAATTCAGAAGAATCAGTCTAAATAAGTCTATTCAAATATTTTACGCTAAAATTAAAGTTTAAATGAATATAATTCTCACATAATTTCTTTCGTGTTTTCGGAAATTCGGGGAAAAAAATAACAAATCGAATCTTTATACGTGCTATTACAGATGACTGAAAAAAGCCCGAAAAATAAAATTCTTAATATTATCACATTGACGACAATATTCTGACCCTGGAAAAAGTCCTACACTAGGAAATTTTCGACAGTTTATAATATTGCCGAAATTGAAAATTCCTGATAGAAAATTGCCAATATTATAAAATCACCAACGCTAGAAAATTCTCGACAATGTTAGTTATTTATTTATCAAATAGTAGTGTCGACAAGTTTTTTCAGGATTTTTCAGTCGTTCCTTCTATTATATAAATTTTAAATGATATATTATATTATATATCTATATAATGACGCTTGAATTCATTGCTATATATACACAAGTTATAGTTACAATTAAAGAGTGAATTTTCACAATGTGACGTAACAAAACAATTATTTACAATAGTTACAGATAATTGTAACATAATTACTGTGTATTTAAATATGTTTACTATATTCTTACTGTATTCTTACTATCACCTTCCGATTCATTATATTACGTGCGTATATATATATATATATATATATATTTGTATATACATATTTGTAAATATATATGTACATGAGATACTAATCTCTTTTCACAGTTTATAATCCACATTTAGTTCATGATCAGTCGCTCTGAAATGAACTTGAGCGTTCACGGTTCCATTGGAGGTTTCTTTTTTCTAGGTAAAAGTAACGTCAGAACGGCACATGCTGCAAGAGAAAAAATAATTACATAATATATATATATATATATTACATAAGTAAATAATAAATATAATCTAAGAGATAGAATATTACCAAGACAAGCAGCCCCAATCATGATGAAAGGACCTAAACATCCCAAGCCAAATAGAATGGGAAACAATAAATTTCCCACAACTGCCCCAACGCGACCCATCGTCATTGTCACACTAACTGCCATTGTCCTAAAAAATATTGTCAATAAATATACATTTCGACTCGTGGCGAGGCGAAAAAATCTCTCCCTCCCTCTCTCATGGCACACACGATATTTTTTATAATATATTATATGCATGATTTCAGTCGCGGAACTAAAGCTCAACTGTTCATTTTCTACCGAACGAAAATTAAATATCTAAAAAAACTCTCTAATAAAGTTAAAAGTACTTTTCACTCCCTGGATGTAAAAAGTAGAGAGTAAAATGTACTTTTTATTCCCAGTAAATCTCTAGAGAGCAAAAAATACTAACTAAAAGTGCTTTATACTCCTTTATTACTTTATTACTGCTTTATACTTACTTTTAATTTCCCAGGCACCAAATCTACATTTAATTCTCTACTTTTTACTCCCTAGGTACGAAAAAGTACATTCCACTCCCTAGGAAGTGTAAAGTATTTTTTACTCCCTAAAATTTTGTTCCTAGGGACTTAAAAGTACATTTTAAACTCTAGGGAGTACTTAGGTACTTTTTTCTCCAAATTTTTTACTCCCTAATGGCTGAAAAGTATATTCCATTCCGCAGGGAGTAAAAAGTAATTTTCACTCCCTAGGGTCTAAAAAATAAGAAGTAACAAGTATTTTAAAGTACTCCCTATTGAGTAGAATGTACTTTCTTAATCCTTAGGGAGTGAAACGTCGAGGTCCTACTTTGCTCTCTCGAGAAAGCGAGAAAGCGAGAAAAGTATTTTATATTCTCTAGGGAGTGATGGAACTTATATTTTAGTCCCCATAGGGACTAAATAAATATCATTTATGAGACCATATTTAGTAGGATGATTACAATGACTATAGTTATTATTAATAATACCTGAGATAAGTTGGAAAATTGTCAACGATGATTATAGTTACAGTTGCTCCTCCTATACTCGACAACGCCACAAAAACGGAAGATATTCCTAAAATTCCATTTGAATCTTCCGCCCAGTATAAAATTCCACAACAAGATCCACCAGCCACGAAGCAGAAAACTGAAAAACAATTAAATGACTGAATTTATCATTTAAAATAGTCAACATGTACTCTGAACGCATTTTTCCTGGAATCAAGAATACCCTACCTTGCTATTTTCTTTGCAAATTTTACAATTTGAAATAATAAAACTGACTAAATTCCAGGAAAAATGCGTTTAGAGCGCATGTTAATTATTTTAAATGGTAAATTCAGCCATTTTCTTTTATACTTGATTTTATTTCTCATTGCTGAACATTGTACAACTCCTTCTTTTTGTCAAATGTCAACATTTTGTGACCCCCTGAACCCGAAAAACATGTTTTTAAGAATGACTCTGTGTGTATGTATGTGTGTGTGTGCAGATTTTTAATTTGTTGGCATGAAATATTTCGAAAGAATTTACAGGTCTCTATTTCAGTGTTCTAAAACGAAGCTCTTTAGCCAGCCATTGTTGATTAAAATTCAAAAGGGTAGAGTATTTAGAAAATTTTTGAGATCACTTTTTGTTTTTAATTCGCAAACTCCATGTACGGATATTCGTATAGTACATATTCAATTTATCCTTATGACTCTTTTCGATCATAAAACAATAAATTATCAGACATTTGCAAAGTTTATAAATACAAATCAAAATTCAAATATTAATCGAAAATATACACGGTGTGAAAAAAGTCAAGAAAAGTAAAACGTTGCTTTTTTAAAGCCTTACAAACTAGCATAACAACTATTTAAATTTTCTTGAAAAAACGAAAATTAAAATTTTTAGTTCAATTACGTGAGATACTAAAAAAGTTATGGTATCAGAATTGTGGCTTTTACCTGCTTTTACAAAGACCTTTAAAATTTTCTTTGAATATTCTTTGGTAGGAGACATAATTTGTTTTCTAAGTAATTAAGTATTTAATTTTTAAGCCAAACAACGCGAGATAAGAAGAAACTCAAAGACTAGCTAGAATTAGTGCACGCGGGGCGCAAGGTTTAAATCATTTTTAAAACAAATATCATTTAGAATAAAAAAACAAATTTTGTAATTCTTAGAGTAGGGATTAAAGAGGCAGTAAAATGTAGAGAGAAAAAGTACTTCATACTTCTTAGGGAGTAAAATGTACTTTTCAATTCATTAAGACTAAAAAGTATAGGCAAATGTAAGTGCTTTTTACTCCCTCGGGATTTGAAAGTACTTTTCAGTCCCATAGAGAGTAAAAAGTAGAGAGTTAAAAGTACTTAATTGACATTTCAGACCCTCAAGTTTTCCTTTGATTTAAAAATGAATTAAATACAGATTAGTATTTAGTATTAGTATAGATTAACAACTTACTCATTAA
Source organism: Synergus laeviventris (assembly GCA_032275145.1). Lineage (NCBI taxonomy): Eukaryota > Metazoa > Arthropoda > Insecta > Hymenoptera > Cynipidae > Synergus > Synergus laeviventris. Next base: position 1,541,985 of record JAUESI010000027.1, on the reverse strand, counting down.
TTTTCTTTTTCCGACTAAAGTGATTAGGCTAGTCGCTAAAGAATATCCTATGACACCCGTCAGAGCAATTACAATAGAATTGATATAAACTGTCGCATTCACAATATTCTGAAACAGAAATAAATCCCGTGAAATTTTCTAAAAATTAGGGTTTCTTTATTCATTTAAATTATCATTAAGGTTTAGGATATAGAGAGAAAATATATCTAATTCTAATATTTGTTGAGTAAAAATGAGGAAATCGAATTTTGAGTTCAGAAATTTGATCCAACATCCTTAAAATATAATGTTGTAGCCAAACTGGAATTAATTATCGATATTATTATATATAAAAAAGAGTGTATTTTGGATCATAATATCATACCTCTGTACACTCAGGAACACTATTTGTGGTGTTAATATTTCTAGAGTAATTAAAGTAATTTGAACTATCTAGCATCTCGCAAAGTGTTGGGGCTCGACCTGAAACTGGTATTGGATGAGCTGCTGTATAAGTTTCTATCATCGAAAATAGCTGAGGCATCCACAGTCTCAGAGAATTGGACCTAAAAAGATGAATTCATTTTGTATAATATAATATCACTCTTGTAATTACAATGTATAATTTTTATAGAAAAGGATAAATATTAAAACCGACGGATTGACCACTTGAAATTTAAAGTGTTTTTCAGCGATACCAAAAATAACTTTCTACTGGAATTTTAGGAATTAATTCAAAGAATTTCATGGAATTTTAAAGGATTATACCAAATGCTCTTTTTGAAATTCAATAATATTAAAGAAATTTGTTGGAATTTTAAAGAATTTCTTGTAATTTTTATGTGATACCAAACATTTTTTTAAAGGAAATTTTAAGGTATTTTGTGAACTTTTAAGAATTTTCGAAAGATATCAATCAATTTTTCGGAAATTTAAAAAGAGTTTTTAAGTTTCTTTTTTAAGAATTCCAAAGGATTAAGTAGAATTTTTAAGGATATTAAAAGATGTTTAGTCAGTTTAAAGGATTTTTTTAGTATTTAAAATTATATTGGGGAATTGTAAGATATATCTATAACAATATGTTTTTATGAATTAGAAATATTTTTATGGATTTTTTTGTTTAGAAATTTCAAAAGATTTCGTGCACTTTCAAGATATATTTAGGTATTTTAAGAAATGGACAAATTTTTTCAATGTTCTAAAAATTGTTTTAAGAATTTTAAACATTGCAGTGGAGTAATTGCGATTTTAGAAAATTTGAGGGAATTCCAGAGGAGTTCGTGGAATTTTAAAGGAGAAAAAAGATTCTGAGAATTTTTATTGGATTTCAAAAGATTTTTAGGGAAATTTAACAGTTTTTTTTTTTTGAAGAAGAAGAAGAAGAAGAAGAAAAAGAAGAATTTTGTGAACTTTTAAAGAATCTGTAGGAATTTTAAGGGATTTTGCGGATCTTTAAATGATACAAAATATTTTGAGGAATAAATACTTTATGAGCGTATATGACTGTACATCGGATTTCAAAAGTGATGGACGACTCGACTAAAACGAAAACTTACCCTACTGTTGCCCCAAATTGAATAGAGGCGATGAGCACGAGCCTGAAAATATTTGGAGATTTAAATAAGGGTCTGATTTGCTTCCAACTGCATCGTAAACTTTCCACAAGACCATCTTCTTCCGCCGATCTGAAATATTCCTCTTCCTCTAGACATTTGACCTATTTATAAAAATTAAACTTGAATTTTAATTCAACCATCAATTTTTGAGAAGTAAAGTTATGTTGTAATTATCTTCATAAAAACAGTCTCACCGGATACATGTCTGGGTGATTACCAGTATTAATAGAATATATCTTCTTAAAAACTTCTAGAGCTTCTTCCGGGCGCCTTCTGGCAAGAAGAAACCTCGGACTCTCAGGAAAAAAGGAGATTGCAATGCAGGCTGTGAATTCTGGGATAGCACAAACTGCCAGGAAAACCCGCCATGAATTTATCTCTAACCACCCGTTAAACAAATTCCAACTCCACTTCCCTGGTATAATCATCCACGCTAAACCTGCAATTTTTTATCATAATAAATTTATTATAAACATGCACTAAAAATTATTTCGAACAATTTATGTTTTTAAATAAAATAATTATATTTTTCTAGGCCTGTAATATTTTTTTACTTCTAGCTGACTATATCACTTTTTCAGTAAGTTTATGAAGATTTTCAATTATTCTAGACTGTGTCAAGGTCAACGGATTAAGAGAAATTTTTAAAGATTTCAATGATTTTAAAAGAAATTTGATGGGATTTTAGGGAAATCCATGAAATATAATTAAGTTGAACAAATTACATGAAATTTACCAAAAAAATGTCCATGTAGTTTTACTAGATTTCAATTCTATAAGAAAATACTTTCGCTTTTCTATAACGATGTTTTGTTGACATTTTCCCAAGCCCAGCGAGTGTGCCAGGCCATGCGATAACGCTAGAAAAAAGCACTCTGGCAGAATGGACCTTATACTCGCTAATTCGATTCTGCAAACAGTATGGACCTATCTCCAGATGTCAGTGCCATTTCCACCATGCACGTTTCCGTTTCATCTCGACCTAACCTAACTCCTTTCTTTCATCTTAGGTTTGCTTTACGATAGGCCGGTCTTCGCTCGAGAAGACAGCGGTGCTGCGGTCATGCGGTGGTGGAAACGGCACATCTGGAAATTGTATAATTTCTCTAAAATTTCCCTTTGCTGTGCAGACTTGTTCCACGAAATTTCAACAAATTCGGATGGACAGCCTATAAAAGATTGAAACATAGTCGCAGGCAAGTTGAAAACCGAGAGTCGAAACTCTCTTCGAAAACACCCAGCCAAACTTCGCAATCTGTAAAATAGCGGAAATAAAGCATTCTTGGAAAACTAAAATCTATGGACCATTCTCTCAATGATAAAAACCCACGCGGGAACACTCTCCCGTTCTTTTCCTCACGAGAATATTCTCCCGCTACCTTGTTTCCATCTCTTCATCCTTACGCGAAAACACCCTCCCGAAAACTCGCGAAAACTCTATAACGGAAATATTCTCCCGTCACGTACCCTGAAAGGTATGGTCTTACAACATATTTTAAAAGATTTCACGAAATTTTCACATATTTGGGGTCTTCCATAAACCACTTTTGGCTTAGCATTGGCCACTTTTAGACCTCCCATGTGGTCCACCGTGGGATTCTCGTCGATCCCCGCCCCCCCAAACCTAGAGTGTCACATCGTTTTTTTCAAATATTTTGTAAAATGAAAGGAAAACAGAAAATCATGAGATTGATTTATTTTTTATTTTTTTAATAAAACTACGTGGTTCGGATTCGGACGCCCCCTTTCCCTAAAGAAACCATGTGGTTTATGAAAGACCTCTTTTATGAAAATTAAATGAAAATTTAAAGGAGTTCTACGATATTTCAAGGGTTTTTTTAAAATGAATAATATTTAAAGATAGTTTTAGGCATTTTAAGAGAGGTCATGGGATTATAACAAAAATTTCAAGATATTTTACGAGACTAAATTTAAAAGAATTTTAGAATATTTCAAAGAATTAAAAAAAAAGGATTTTATATGATTATTTCAAAGATTTAAAAAAAATGTTGAAGAATTTCATGATCTTTCAAGGAATTTTAATGTTTTAATGAGTTTGTATAAAATTTTGAGACATTTTACGAGATATTATAGGATTTTAAGGAATTCTATGATATTTTGAAGAAAAATACAGATTCAAGAGACTTTAAGGAACATAATGGGTTTACGTGATTTCATTGCATTTTAATACATTTTTCAGAAACTTTAATAAATATCTTAGAATTTTAATAAACTTCAAAATATTTTACGCAATTTTATGGTGCTTTTAATAATATAAGGGAATTTCAAGAAATTTCCAGTGATTTAACGAGATTTCAATAAATTTTAAGGAATGTAACACATTTTTAAAGAATTTTGGTAAATAAACGGGATTAAAATGAGTTTAAAAATATTTTAAGTGATATCCAAGAATTTTCCATCATTATAGTCAAATGATATAATAACAGAAATAATATTTCAAATATTTTTAAATGTTTTAAAATCTCTTGCAATTCCTTGAAGTTTCTTAAAAAAACCAGACATACATAATTTTATAAAAATTTTGTATAAAATCACCGAATTTTAGAAATTTTAGTTCTATTATTTTTTCTATCATCATTTTTGGTTCAAATTTGTACAACTTTTTCATTGAAAACAAGTAAATTTGTAAATACTTATTTGAAATTAATAATAAGTATTTAAGTTTCAGATGATATACTCACAAGGTATCGAAATATTGGCCAACGAAAAAACAACGCCCAACCACATAAATACTCGAGATCTGAGATTCTCGCTGTGAATTTCTGCTAAGTATGACATAAGTGCTGCATACGGCCCTGATATTCTGCAATTAAAAATCGTTAATCATTTTTAATCGACAAAGTTGATTTAGACAGGAGAAAAATGGATGCTTAGATCTCTAAATGTTATAATTAAGATGTAATATCACCTGAATTCAGAATTTAATTTTAGAATATAATATATAGGTAAAATATTTTATTATATTTTAGTTTAGAATGATAAGTGATCTGGAAATGTGAAAATTGACGTCCAATGTGAATTTTGCCAAAATACTGAAGTGAGGTGACTTTAAATTTATTACCGTGAAAGGGAAATCAAAGTTAAATCAAAGTGAAGTGTTTCCTCAGGGTGGCCATAAGATTCAATTATTTAAATTCCCTAACATTTCTCTAAATTTTAGTCTAATAATATTAAGTTTAATAGTATTACTATAACTATAAATCTTCTAAAACTCCATAAAATTCGATAAAATAATAACATTATCTTAAAATCTTTAAAAATCTCAGGAAACCTACTCTTGAAACTCCCTAAAATTCCACGGTCAAACTTAAAATTCATTTAAATCTCTTAGAATTGATTAAAATTTCATGACAATTAATATAAAAAACGCTTAAAATTCCTAAGAGCTTTAAAGTGCATAGACTCCTCTTGAAGTTCCTATAAATTTCACGACCAATTTCAAAATCACTTCAACTTCCTAGAAATATTTTAGAATTCCTTAGAATTCTACGACAACCTTCAAAATCCCTTAAAATTTCTTAAAATTCAATGAAAATTTCATAAAATTCCTAGAAATCTCGCGAAATTCCTCAAAATTTCCAGGGCAACATTTAAAATCCATTGAAATATCCTTAGGCTCTCTGAACCCTTTTAAAATTTCATTTCATTCTTTAAAAATCCCTTCAAACCTCTGGAAATTCCTTAAAATTTCACGAAATTCCTTAAAAAATTTTTAATAGTGCATGAAATACTTTAAAGATACACTAATTCTTTTAAAATTCATGAAAATAATAACTTGAAATCCTTAAAATTCCATCAAAAAAACTTTCAAATTTCTTAAAATTTGTCAAAATCTCGTAAAATTTCCTATAAACTTCTTAAAATTTGTTAAACTTTCATGTAATCCCTTAAATAAATTAAATTTTCTAAATCGAAACCTTTACAAAAAAATCCTAGAAATACCTCTTTAAATCCCTTCAAATTCCTTGAAATGTTTTAAAATTTTCCAATTTATTCCTTTAAAATTCTACTTTTAAATTCCATGCGAGTATATCTTTAAAATCTATTAAAACCCCTTGAAATTTTTTTAGAACATATACCAGGACCTCCCCATTATTACTTTATTACCCTTGGGTTTTCTCCAACAAGTAATAAAAAGTCCGCGCGGCATCCTTGAGTCCCGGGACTTCCCGAATATATAATCACTGACAAATATTGCTACAACTTCGGCCATACCTGCATTCAACACATATCCCATTATTACAATATTCGCAGTACTCTAAAACATTATATTCTCGCAGATCATTATCAAAATTTCAAACATTTACAAGTCAGATTAAATAAATAAATATTTTACAAATATTCAACTCAAACAACCCCTTCAATAATCATTTTGCCATACTCGTTGCCTCGTTGCTTTTATATTCAACCTGCACATTTTTCTGCAACTCGATCTGTTGCTCTCTTTTCTTCCTTATTTTGCAGAACCACATGCACGATATGGATCTTTATAATCATCGTCTTTTTAAGATGCACACTGTCCTCGGATACTTTGCATGAGTCTTCCTTATCGAGACAATCAGCACTGGTGTCATCGCTTCTTCGTTACTCAGGTCCTGGACCTCTACTTTTTCGGGTTCCTTCACTATGAATCTGTTTCCATAAAGTCCCTTTCCAAAATCATGAGATAGCTTCCCATCACGGCTGGTAATAAACACCTGTGGTTGCGAATGATCTACCAGCAATAGTTATACTGCCTGGACAATTGGACATCATCCGAAAGCACATGAACTCTCATCTCTGCTTGCACTTCTCCAATTTCCAACTGGTCAGTGAAAACTCCTAAAGCCTTTTATACAGATCCATTTCCGACTCCTACGATAAACTCACTTTCTTCGGTTTTGTACCCGGATATAGTGGAACCCTTTCGCCTCTTCTTCACGAAGAGCCACTAATACACTGTTTCCCAAGTCGACGTAACTCTGTACTTCGTGTCCACACATTTTCGAAATCTTGCAATATTTCGAATCACTGCACAAATTCATATTTAAATGTCTCACATGTCCAGTTTCACCACACTTGAAACATTTGACTGTTCTTGTCGAATTTTTCGCGTTTCCGCTTTCACCACTGACCTCTGAATCTGCCGATTCACATCTCGTACTCGGAACATCACGAATATAGAGACTTCCTTCCCTCAAGTGCACCAATAATTCGCGTTGTTCCTTATATAACGACTTAACTGCACTGGGAAAGTACGATACCGATTGTTACGAAGCCCGTCAACAATCCACTCAATCGCCTCCTCCGCCTGCATTTCAGCCTTGTTGTTGCACCGTGACAACTTCTCATGGAAACTACAACACTCTGCTGATTCTCCCTCATCAGATAGTTCTGCTCTTCCAGACGAAAACTCAAATAAGCACTCTTCTTGCATATGGGAAGTTCTTCAATAACAAACCTTTCTAAGCTTGCCAGTCCCTTTTGTCATCTCTATAGGCAAACTATCTCTCCAGCATCGACGTGCTACTCCATTCAGCCTAGCTCGACAATCCAAAGTACCTAATTGCTGTATCATCCCAAAGATACAATTCTCCTCACTGCTCCTCTACCTTGTTTGATCCACTGCACGATATCGATGTTCTCCTTCACCTGATTCAATTCTGGCAGTACCTCTGAGTCATCCAAGAACGACCATATATGTTTCTTTCCCGTGTCTGCACGTATACAGTTTTGTTTTCCTCAACCATTATGTTTTATTCGCCACAAATCCCGTCAACGATTCAACACCACGCACTAGTCCAACTAGCCTCAAGTCTCGCGAAAACAACACACAATCCAGCATGTGCACTAAACAACCCTTTGGTCTTCTGTCTCGCACTACGAATCCACCCGCAACCACGTATTACTCATAGCTTTTTATTGCAACTTCAAAAGATGTTTTCACTATTTCGAATAAAATGTATAGTATTACTTTTCAACTTTGATATATGTGAATTTTAAATTCTCGGCTGAAAATAACCACTATATTAATTGTTGATACGCAAACCCTGTTTTCCCTATTTTGGAACGATATATTATACTAAATTCTCATTCATTTGTATAATTTATTTTAACAAAAAGTCTCTCAGTACGTGTGTACTAAACATCTTTAAACATCCATTTTTCTCCGTGTATTTCTTCATTTTTAATCCGGAAACATTTACTACTTGACTAAAAATAATAAACATTCTAAGATAATGCTATGGAAGCATGTTTCCGTATTCTTCCAAGCTAAAATAATCTGAAAAATCTTCAGTATATCAAGCACGAGTCAATTCTCATGCTTATCTCTTTCTTATGCAACTATACGAGTACATATGTGTAATTATAGTTGTGTGTCACTTACATAACGCCTCCTAGAAATTTGAAGAGTATTAAAAGCCAGGAAACTTGGGAGAAACAGCTTGCAAAGCTGAGCATTGAGGTACACAGATATCCGTAAAACATAATCTTTTTACGACCGACGGTATCAGCTAAGAAACCCCACACGAAGGCGGTACAAATCATGCCTGAAAATTTATGACTATTACATTTTTTCTCGACGTTTCTTATTACTTTATTTTCTTATTATTATTATTTTCTTAGATTATTTTACATACCAGCAAATGACATCGAGTTGAGTAAACCCTTATCGAACATAGTGAGTTTAAGATCACATTCTGCGGAAGGCAATACGTAAGATATCGATGTTGAAGAATAAACACTGGCCCATCCTGCTGGCAAAACTGCCAAGAGCAACAAGTAGTTAAATTTTCCATACCCTGAAAATAAAGCGAATAATATTATTAATACTTTATCCAGAAAATAAATTTTTTATTAATTAATAATAAATAATAATAATAATAACAACAGCGATAAGTTCGCATTTAGTACGCATTATCCATTCGCAGTGATGCTTTTTTTTCATTATTATGGTACATTTTCATCAGAGAATATATTAGATTTGTGTCAAATTTGACCCCCCATTTTTTGACAAATGTCCACGTTTTGTGTTTGTGAGCACGATATACTTTCAAAGGAATTGACAGATTAAATTGGCCTTTGGTATTTTATACTATTTTTCATCCCACATACACGGAATATGCCATATTTCACACGGCGTACATGGATAAATTGATGAAATTTGGCATACAAGTTTTATTTACTTTTATAATTTTAGTAAAATTGATTTTTCGTCTATGTAAAGATTCCATGTGTCGAGAAGAATCGATTGACGAATATAGTTAATGCATTTCATTGAAAAGAGGGAAGTATAGTAAAGCTATGATTCTTTGTGATTTTGAAAATTAGGTTTTTCATCTGTCTTTAAATAAATAGGGAGGGGGAGGGGGGTTGTAATAAGCAGTGGCAGAAAGAGAAGATTGTTTAATACATATATTTACATAATGCGAAAAATTATTATTTGGAATAAATATTTATTTTTAATTTAAAAAATATATATATCATTAACAGTAGGTTCCTTAGAGAAAAATGTATATACAATGTATATAAATATTGGAGAGAGGATTCAGAGAGAAGAAGGAGAAAAGAATTTCGGAGTTTCACAAATTTATTCAGAAAAAACAAGCACAATGCCGATGTTCAAAAAGTAACTCCAAGTAACTCAAGACATTAAAATGCTCTATAATATTATAGAGTCCCGGCTAGCAATTTGGCTATAGCGATGACGAAAGAGAAGTAAGAAAAGTATTTTTAAAATAAATTCTGAAATCTCAAAAGAAAAAGAATGAAATACAAATCCTAAAATCTCAAAGAAAGAGTGATTCCCCCCCCCCCCACACACACACACACACACAGTTGACAGAATATTATTAAAGAAGACAAATTCCCAAATTGCTGAAATATTATTAAAACTTGATCAGTCAGAGTTTCAAAGAATTTTGGGCCTGAAGGAAGAGGAAAGTATAAAAGAAAAAACGTCTGTATAAGTCTGATTGCTGGTATATGTTGTGCCCAAGATCGGTAGAGTTGACCTTGGCAGCCTTCTTTTTTATTAATTTGTCAAAAATGAGGAGGTTAAGTTGTGCTCAATATCAAGGAATTTGTCGTTCGCCATGTAGACAAAAACTTTAGAAGAAATTGTTTTAGATTTCCAGAAGTAATGGTCAACAAGTGTTGAAAGGAAAGTAAAATTCGCTGGGGTGGTTCTCCTCTTTGAACTGTGGCTTATAACAAAGTTGCATAGGATTTTAAGGAATTTCAAAGATTTTATGAAATTCCAAGGGATTTTAAAAATTCTTATACGATTTTAAGAAATTTCATAGGTTTTTGAAAAATTTTGAGAAATTTGAGGAATTTTGAAGAGACTCCACGATTTGGTGTAATTTTTTGGACATTGATGGACTCTTAGATAAGGGATCTTTGTGGAATTTTGAGAACTTTGAAAAGTTTCTTTTTAAGCTATTTTAAAGGTTATTGCGAAATTTAACAAATTTTAAGAGATTTTTATGAACTTTATAAGATTTTTAAAAATTTTAATATAGATACGTATTATACAAGATTTTTTAATTGGATTATCAAGTATTTCATCATATGCTCTCTAAATCGAAATCAGCTGTGAAAATTTCACTGATTTAATTAGTAATTGAGTATTTCGCTGATGAATCAGTTATTTGAGCCTTTTCACTGATCAATTCAGTAAACAGCCCACTGATTATCAGTAAGTAACAACCTGAAGTGTCAATCTTATTGATCATATTGATTCTATCAATTGTTGTATCGATCGTTGCAATGTGGCTTCCGGCTTCAGTTCATGAAGACTTTCGAAGCGTCTTTTCTGTTTTTCCCAGTTATAATTATCCACATTATTCATTTTTTTCATTTATTTTAGTGTACAGTCAGTGAAATCATATTTAATTATTAGAAATCCCTTCTACGTTTGGTTGTATCAAAGGTATGTGTGTGTGTGTGTATAAATACAATTTTATTCAGATATACACTATAGTTCAATTATTTCTTTTTTCTAGGTCAACTCCAATATTTTTTGTCATTTATATTATCAGAATCTCAACATCTAGAATTTACCATTTTTATAGTTTATGGCTGTGACTACATTTTTCGAGTTCGTAGCAGGTTATTATACATTTATGAGAAATAATCTTCGATACACTGTAAATACACACTGTTTATAAGGGTTTATGAAGGTTTTCTATTTTTTCCTGTAATTTTATATAAATTTGTAAAATTACTTCGTATAGTGAATTTATCAAGGATTTTGTAAAATCGTCACGCTCAATAAAGAATGATAGAGTTTTAGATGACTAATATAGTTTATCAGACATTTATACAAAATTTTTTGTTCAATATAATGTTGTGTTCAATAAATTAATATTTGATTCATTAATGAATGAATTAATTCATTTTAGTTTTTTTAACGGGTGTCTGTCGTTATGTAATTCGAATTAAAGTTTCAACATCTTTTTAATAAAATTAAACATTATGAAATTTGTTATTAAAAAAAATTGAAAATTTTCTGTAGCACAAATCGATATCGCGGCAGAAAAAGTTTAATTTTGAATAATGAGACTGATTTCATATTTTTAAATTTTTTTATTGACGTTGGAACTTTAATTTGGACTTCATTATAGCAATTTACTTTTTATAGGATTATTTAAATCTCGCGCTAAATTAAGAAGGTACTAGTGCTGTCAACTATCTGTCCAAAATATTCCACTGTTCTGATTCAATCAGTGACCTTTATGCATTGAATGAATCAGTAACTTTTCAGTGATTATCAGTGACCGGATTCCAGCTATTTGAATCAGTGAGATTTCACTGCCAATCAGTGACTTTTCATTGATTCAGATTTAGAGAGTGCGTAAAATTAAAATCATGCAATTGCTTCCTCAGAAAGGAAGGCTTTTTTTTCATCAAACTTTCCAAATCAAACTTTTTAATCTATCATATTTAGACATATAATTAGATAACGGCTGGAAATGTGTATGCATGAACTTTTTTTACGAACAATGTCTCGAAAGTGAGATTTGGACGAAGAGTTATAGCATGAAAATTTTATACTAGATTTGATGTAGGCTTCAATTGACCTTATATTATAGCCCTTCAATATAGGTGTAAAAATGATACCAAAAGAAATGTAGTTTGTTTATATGAGAGGCCAGTTTTTTGATAAATTTAGTTTGTGTCTAGTAGAACATTTCTCTATGAAGAAGCAAAGTGTTCATGAAAAATGAGCACATTATACATATAATACATCTCTCCATATAGTTGGTAATTATGAAAGCGTATTTTATATTGAATTGGTAGTAGTGTTGCTTTATATTTGAATAAATCAAAAACCTCACGAATAACATAATATGAGATAAAAATTTCCATAAATTAGGCATTTTTTAAACTAAAGGAGTTTGCATAATTCTTAAAAATTTGATAAAAAGCGACATGAAAAAGGTTCGAAAAAAATAAGTGAATTGGAATAAGTTAATTTTTTTGTATTAATACTGTTATTGCGTCAATGCAATCCTAAAAAATTTCTAGATTTATAGAAAAGTAATTATAATTATATCACGTACCAGTTTCTATGATAGCTCGTTCGAAATCTGCAGGACCTTCAACGGGATCAACTTGCTTTACCTTTTCTGTAAAAGAAATGTCAAATGTTAATATTTTATCAATTCATTCATTTGACAGTCGAGAATATTCTTTTATATCATCAATAATCGTGATTGTTCGATAAAAAAGAATACCATGAAATTGAGAAAATTTTAATATTAGTCTCTTACAATAATTGAAATATTATCGAAAATTCCTAAATATTTACAAACAAGACTCATACGTACCATCTTGTTGAAAAAATCGTCCCAACCAAATTCTGATTGTCAACATTGGCTTTAAAACACTTTTCCAGGTCCCGTGCATATTTAAGAACTTTCACTAAATTGTTTCAGTCTCATGTTACCAGAAAAACTTCGCCAAACAAAATAAGACACCACTTCCAAATTTTCAAATTACTTGCCAAAATACTTCACTTTGCACTGCGTCTACTTTCACTTTCTGCGAAATGCACTCTTAAAAAAATCAAACGCTTTTCTCAGAATCAACGGTTTTGGAAAATAGTCACACACACAAATACACACACACACACACATACACACGCACACAAGTGTCACAAGGGAAGAAGCAGATTCTTGAGCAATTTTGAAATTGTCACCACTTTGACAGACGAGAGACGTTATTCATTGAGAGAAAATTCACCGTTAGAACGGTATATTTATTAGACGGGCTTGCGAGCCTATATATGTATATGTCAAATCAAGGCTGATTTTTTCAGAAACTGGGAGAGGGTCTACTCAACCAATTGCGATCGTGTAGGAGTTCAACGGTGGAAATATACGTCTAATTACTTTATGATATCTTGCACGATAGGGGGCTTGATTTACAGCGATAAAATCATCCTTTGAAAAATTTCCCTTGATATGTAGTAAATGAAACATTTTCCATTGGTACTCGTGACGCGACCAGATCGGTCGTCGATCAACGACAGCACTGGTATTATTCCGAATGCTGACTAACTGGCTCATGGTTCATTTGCGAATTTCGATGAGGCTCATTGTCAATGAAACTGTTGAGAAACTGTCATCGCCAGGGAAATATTTTGTCAACAAGGCAATTCACCGAGCAATGACGCACCATCACAATTCGAGATGATAATACCATATATATATATACATATATATATTATATATACTATATAGTCAACGGATTGTTTGCATTTTGCATCCAATCAAAAATAATTAAAATCGAGGCACGTGTCGTGATTATTTGAATATTGTGGAGATTTTGGGAATACGAGATATTTTTGGAAGGGGAATAGCGAGAGACAATAGAATAAAGTACAGGAGAGGGTATCAAATGTTTTTAATTTCCGAGTACACAATTTTTAAAAACACACACAAACGCACACACGCGCACAAAGAAAGGAAAATGTTGTTATTGAAGTGATGAAGAAACATTAATTTATAAATATTTTAAGCTAAAAAAATTCTGTTTGAAATAAGTCCAGGACAAACTCACTTTATCAATTTTTTAAAATAACTCTATACGTAGTAAAACTATAATATGACCCACGCGCGATAAATTTCTCGCTTTTGCACTACTTTTACTAAAAATATTCATTTTAAACAATTTTAAATAATTTTAAACAATTTCAAATCAAAGGACTTTATTAAACTGTTTTAAGAGATTTCAAAAGTATGCAAAACAATTCTGCATTTTTAATTTTTTAAACATAAAAATTTATCGTAATTTCTTGTCTAATTTCAGAAATATATCAATATAAGTTTCGTGAAATTTCACAGAAAAAAAAAACGTTAAATCTTTTAAAAATTACTAAAAGTAAAAATCTTAAAATTTTAAGATCTTAATATTAAAAAATCGTATAATCTTAAAACTTAATATCCTATAATCCCTTAATCTTACGAAAATTCCTATAAAATATCATCAAATTATTTTTCATCACGCATGCACGGAAAACCGCTGTGAAGTATCGCACAAATAATTGGAAATGTGGGAAATCGGAAAAATCCCTGTGAACCGCCGGCGCGGGCGCGGGCGCGGGTCATTATGTGCGCCGGTACGATGAAAAGAAACATTTGAGGAAAAGTTGGAAGTAATTTAAATTTAGTCGGAACATATGTTATACAGAAACGATTGATAATCATGTTTCTATTTTTATACCATTTCCAAAATATGTTTTAAGCGGCAGTTTTCAGTTTTATTTAACAAGGAGAGAGGGAATTTAAAAACCTCGAAGGTGTCGTCGTAAAACTTTAAAAAATTTCAAATGATTGAGTTGATTTTTAAAAGATTTTTTAGGGTTTCATGGACTTTGATAGAATTTTTAATGGTTTTAAGGAATTTCAAGAGATTTTTAAGAATAATTAGAGATTTTCACAAATTTTTCACATGCATTTCAAGTGGTTTCTAGGAAGTTTCAAAGTTTCTCGTGGAATTTTCAGGTATTAGCAAATTTTCGAGACACTTCATGTCGAATCTCAATGTTTTATATAAATATCAATACCTTTCGAAATAATGAAGATTTTTTTATTTCTTGGGTTCATTTTAAAAGTAAACTATAGAATCTGATAATCTGATGTGGACTTCATGATTAATTATTTCCTATATTTTATAAATATATTTTTCTCAATACAAGAAAAAGTATTCAAATTTGTTCAACTTTTTCGCGGCAACTTTAAATCCTCGAAATTAAAAAAATATTCATGTTGCAAAAGTTACTGCTATTTTTATAAAATATTGAGATTTGACATTTTTTGCACACTTTAAATTAAAAATAAGGTGAAAAAGAGAAGGGAAGCTACAATAATATTGCGATACAGCCAAGCTTTTCAATAAAGTTGTAATATGCACCTAGATTCTATGGCCTTCCTAAAATTGTGTGGCTCGCCCATCAATATAATCTTTTTTATTTAATTTAGATATATTTTACGAGGTCTCGTGGGTCCAAGGAATTTTACGAAATTACATGGAATTTTAAGGATTCCAAAAATTTAAAGAAGTTTCACGTTATTTTGTGGTATTTTAAGGAATTTTGTTAGATTT
Organism: Synergus laeviventris; assembly: GCA_032275145.1. NCBI lineage: Eukaryota > Metazoa > Arthropoda > Insecta > Hymenoptera > Cynipidae > Synergus > Synergus laeviventris. Next base: position 1,526,776 of record JAUESI010000027.1, on the reverse strand, counting down.
TTAAGAAATCGCTCCCTCTCGCAACTATATAGGAAACCCTACACAAGATCTTAAACTTTAAATTCAAGACTTTTAGTTTGTACATTTTCAAACTTACATATTGGAGATTCAAAAATAATTGATTTTTAAATAAAATTCTTGCATTATTATATTAATGTCTTATTTTAATCTAAAATTATAGTTATAATATCGAACGTACGTGATTTACATTTTAATCAATTATTGAATTGAAGAATTTATTTCAAAATTTCCTAAAATTCCTCAAAATCTTTTGCGATCGATATTATACCTATAATTTTTATAATCGACGAATATTCTTTATTTAAATCCCTTGAAATCTTTTAAAATTCCGGAAAAACTGTCGAAATCCCCTAAAATTTCAACAAATCTTTTGAAATCTTAAGGAACTCTTAAAATCTCTGAATTTACTTCACATATTTTAAATTCCGTGAAGTCTTTGGCAAAATTTATATATTTTTTAGAAAATCGTTGAAATCAATTATTTAAAATCCATAGAATCGGTTAAAGTTTTTAAAATCGCAGTCTTTCAAAATCCCTGATACCTTTCATCAATTCATATTATTTAAAAAATTTTAGGAATATAGAAAATATTATTGAATCCTTTGAAAAATGCATAAAATAAATACTTACCCTGAAATTGGTCAAAATTTCCTAAAATTGCTTAAAATTATACTGGAAATCCTTTGAGATCTTTGAAATCTGTGATAATATATTGAAATCGTATAATATTAGATGCATTGAATACTTAAAAAATCATTGAGATCCCTTATTAAAATCACTTGAAATATCTTGAAATTCATTGAAATCTTTAAAAAGCTTGCAAATTTAATTGATGGTAGCCGTCAGATTGTAAAGATTTCAAAATTGTATAAGTTTGAAAAGAATAAGACACAAAATTGTTTTTTATGACTTACACTTTGTTTTGAAACATTGAACCATATATTATTCATTAAAATCCGTTGACTTATAAATTTTTGTATAAAGGGAACAAAACTTCGTTATACCATACATGTATAGATAAAATGTTGCAGCCTTAGATTAATCATAAAAATATTGAATTAGTATTCCATAAGTCATACAAACATAAGAAGTGTAAATTTCACTTCTCGATTCGAGCCACGACCTTGTCACACGTGTATTTATGATCATGGAATTCTTCTAATTCTGGTTTGTTTCTGCGACAGATCATAATCAAAATATCTCATGTGAAGTTGATAAAAAGAACAAACAGACAATTTCCGGAAGAATCAATAAACAGGGACGTGTTTTGACAAACTTCCTTTATAACTCTCTGTCTTTCGCTTTTGAAAGTATAAAGGTGAATAATTTAATCTAAGATAATAGAAAAAATAAAAGAGAAGGAATCAGACAGGCTTATAAATGTAGGTTTTTCTCGTCAAACATAAATGCTGAACTTTTTGAAAATAATATGCTTTATTTGTCAAAGTTAGATTACATAAAAAATTTTGGCTAAACAATTCCCCGTGGAAAGTTCTACCTGTCCATATAGCAGAACATATGATAACGATGCAATAATCGGTTTAATGATCGCAATGGATGTCATGCTCGGTAAATCGTCTGTTTTGTGTTATATTAGAAATCACGTATAAACCACTTGAGAGATCAGAAATGTACCATACAAGTGCAGCCGATTAATCGGAAGGTGGGTAAAAAGAGGTTTATACTGAAACAACAGTTGGAGGTGCGAGAAAAAGTTTATTGTTCATTTATATAATATTCATTCGTCACACTGTTATCTGAAAAATAGAATGTATATAATAATTATACAGGCATGTAAATGAAAATTTATACATATAATGTGTATCCAAATTAATATTAACGAATTATTATATTAATAATATATTAATTAATTTTAATGTACGAGCGTAATAGATTTTCTTGTAAAATGTATAAGAATATGAAATTTCATTCAAATATTTATGAAGTCATTTGCATGTATCATGCATTATATATTATGTATTGTTGAATAATTTCTACGAAATAGCATTTTGTAGTTTGAATGAAACTCTCCTGCTTGTTATAATGATCTGACTTGAAATTTTGGGATGAACATTGGTGGTAGCGTCGGTTTGTTGAACTCTCGTTTCCACCTGTGCAGAGAGACCGTTGATCCCTAGGAATATTAACCTGATATAGATAAGGTTACGTGCAGGTAGCTCTATCTGTCCAACCAAGCGAATTCCTATAAAGTACAAAATTTCGACGACGTTAGTTGACCTGTGAGTCTTATGCAGTAGACAGCGTCTCTTCTAAGACTGACAATTTGTATCTCTTAAACTGAACTTTCCTTCTTAATCAAATATACACTGGTAAAACAAACCTGAAGTTATTTATTTCTTAAATAATATTCCAACATGTATAATTTGATCTTAATTATGAAAAGATATTATAAAACTTCAATAAGTAATTTTACGATATTTCATGAGATTTTGAGGAATTTTGAGAAACAGGTCATATATTTTAAGAGATTCCACGAGATCTCAGATGTTATGGAAGATTTCAAGAAAATTAATTTTAAAGATTTAGGCTGTTTTAATAAATAATTTCATGAAATTTTAAAGGATTTTGTGGACTTATTATATAGGGTATATCAAGAATTTTTTAAAATGAATTTGGAGGAATTTGAAAAAGTTTTGAAAAGTATGTTGTAGGTTCGTAGTTCGTACATTTCAGCGTGACAGGAGAATATGCCCGTAGAGTCGTAGACGCATATAATAATATAGCGGGATGGTGTTCCCGTGTATATATAATGAGGGTTTTGAGAAAATATTGAACGTCGAGAGAGTATTCGTAGAGAGAATGGTTCAGAGTACGTAGACTTCTAAGCCTGATGTATTTCAGTTTTTATAAATGGGAGATTAATTGATTTCTACGAGAGTTTAATTGTCCTCTTAGAGTCCTAGCTTATTCAAACTCCGAAAAATGCATTATTATAGGGCGTCCATCCCCATAAAAGTCCTTCAACTTTCCATTAGCAAAACATCTTTCAGAATGTTTTGCAAAATTTTTTGATTCAGTGGAAAGTTTTGAAAGCTAATCGTGCAAGGCGAGGTCCATTTTGCGGGACCCACCTTTTTTTCTCGCGCTTTCCCCAGCGCTACGGTACGCTCGCAGAGGTCAGGATTTCTCTTTCGGACTTTGAAAAATTACAACGAAGCGTCGACGGTATATATATATACCATTTGGTAGAAGAACGAAAGTATTTTCTAGAATCGAAAATCTTTCGCTTTTCTTGTGTTTCGCGAATACCGCGTATAATATGTAGTTACACATTTTTATTTTTTATATATTTTTTATTTTAAAGGTTCACTTTATTTAATTCAAAGACAGTTTTTCGTTGACCCTATATAGTACCATATATCAAAGGAATGTTTGTTTGATTAAAAAAAAAATATTCTCAGTTTGTTCGTTGAATTTCAAGAGTTTCAAGGGGTTTTAAAGGAGTTTAAGGAATTTCTTAGTATTTAAACAATGTTTAAGATATTTTGCGAGATATTATGATATTTTAAAGAATTATAGGTTTCATGAAACTTTAAAAAGTTTTAAGGAATTTTAATGACTTTCATGGAATTTTAAGAAATTTCAAAATATTTTATAAAGTTTCAAAGCGTTTTATAAGGAATTTTACGAGATTTCAAGCGATTTCAAGAAATATGGTATTTTAAGAAATATATAAAGATATAAAGATATTCTTGATTTTAAGTGATTTTAACAAATCGCAAATTTTTCTCGGTACTTTAAGAAATTTCAAGATATTGCACGAGATTACATGGGATGTGCTAAAATTGCAAGGAATTTTACCATATTTTTTGAAATTTTAAGATATAAAGGATGAGAGATAATATTCTTTATAAAATTAAGAGATTTTGAGCTTCAATTTCAATGTGAATTTGATCTCTTCATTCAAAATAGAGTTTTATTAATTGAATTAAACTGGCGAGAATCAAGTTAAATTCATTTAGAATGAAGTGATAAGACGATAGTATAGTACGTGCTTTTTAAGGTATTTCCAGAGAATCCGTGACGATTTTCGCACGTCATTAATAATAAAATCAGCTCATTCGAGATGACTTACCTTGATACTATATTTTATTCTCTTCAATGGAAGAATTTAATTTAAATTGTCCCAATATTTTTATCTGAAACAGTACTTTATTTCTTATCCATGCAAATAAGAATTACAAAAGTTACATGTAATTAACGACTAACAATAGTGAGTTTCAGTATCTTACTTCTATCAACGTCACTATTACACTATCTACACAAATACATTTATTTATAGGAGAGACCGAGGCTATTCGGGTCGTGGGGCTATCCGGGACAGTCTAGTGGAATAACTTATTGTTAGAATCAATACGTAAGAATTCCCATTGGACATTGTGTAGGTTCCGTCTCTACATTACCGTTTTACCAAAGAATTTTTGCTGACTTATGAACTCCATTGCAGTGTGACTAGTCAATTGTTTCTTTTTCAGTAATGAAAGTTTTTTTTTTTTTTTGGTTTCCTGGTAATTTTTTGATTGTCGATCACCAAAATGTGATCAAAACCCCATATCTACAAGGTCAGTTTTTTTTCAGGTTTTCGTTTGACTTAGGGGAGTTTAAGGTGTGTATAATTAAAAAAAAATCATTTATGTGTATTCATTGTAACGGATGCCAGGATGTGGCCATCCCCTCTCCTACATTAGGGTAGATAAGACCTAGCATCGAGCTATGCATCGACCACCCAGCAGTTTTAGATCTGGTCCTTGAGCTGCACGCAGCTAAATAAAGTAACTAAGCAAAACAAAGTTATTCAGTTATTAAGTAAAGGCACTTAGCCCTTACTTCAGCGTTACATCATCATATTATTAAATAATAAAAAATATGTCCCGAATAGCCCCGTTCTCTATACATCTATTCACAACAAATACACTATTCAAACAAAAATTATACATTTTTGGTCAGATATGGTACAATCGGTAAATAGTTACGTCCTTATAGTTTACCATTTACTCTAAAGGGTAATTGGCTATTTTAAAAAATGAGGTTTTTCTTTGACCATCACCATCCCCTGATATCAATTAATTTCAATCCAGGTTGTTCTTCTACAATAGGCTCTGTACATATATTTGTATTGAATATAACTATACTTAACTCTCTATTGACATTAGATTTTCTTCGATCTTCAACGATTTTACAGGCAGTCGTAAATACCTGAGGGCTGAGCAGACAACAGGATTCTATATCCAGGTATTTGAGATTTTTTGCGTTCTGAAGGAGTTGACACACAGACTCAGTTTTTAATCTATGGTTCTTCGCAAGGTTGCATGTCTCTAATTTATCCACCTTTTTCCACGATGGACACATCACATTCCTGAATCCCATATGCCTCGCAATCAAAACCCGTAGATTCTTTAATAAATGTATTTTCGAGATACCATAATCAGTTACCTCGGAACATTCTGTAAAACAAAGCGATTTATTAATTTAAAAATAATAAGCATTAAAGATATTGGATCAAAGTACTTAATCTGAAAATTTTAATTCTTCAGTTTTTATGATAAATATTATTATTAGTTATTTTTTCGTTTTGATAGAGCTACTCAGTTTTTTTCAATACATTACCGGTCAGAATTGAGAGTTCATTTGTTTTTTGATGATGGTTAAAGTTCTCTTAAATCTAATTACATTAAAGATTACATTTGTCCTAATCATATAAAGAAGGTTAACAGCCATCAAAAGTCTGGTTATAGGACGAAGTCAATTAGTTATTTTTTTAAGAAAAAATATAGGTAAAATCTCAATATTCTATTGTTATGCGTTACAAGGGCCTCATTTGTATTTAAAATACGTCAAAAATTCACTATCCCTGATCAGTAGGGAAATAATTATAATAATAATTTGATAATAATAATAATAATAATGACTTATGTTTTTTAAAAATGATTACAGTAAAAAATTTGAATGGATAGAATTTAAAAATCTTTTCAGGATTTTTAAAAGTTTTTTAGTTAACTTGGAATTTTTATTAGCCTAAAGAGATTGTGATGATTTTAAAAAGATGTTGTAGAAATTCAAATTAGGATTTTATCGAATTGTAAAAGACAATCGACAAATTTTACAAATTTTAAGTAATTGTTAAGGTATTTTAAAGATTTTCATGGAATTTAAAGGAATTTAAATGGATTTTTATCATTTTGAAAAGATTGCGTGGAATTTTAAAAGGTTTTGTTGTTTTTTAAAGGTTAAAAAAGCCTATAATAAAAGCGTGCGTGGTAAATTAATTTTTTCTACAATAGTTATTAATGAGTGCAGAAACAATCTATCTGAAACTTTCTTACCAGAAACGTTCAATTCTCTAATTAGAGGGGAATTAAAAAGTATAGTATGCAATGAGAAGTCAGTCAAAAGACTTAGTTTACTCAAATCCAGCGTTTCAAGGAAGGTGAAGCCCTGTCTAGTAGGCAAAATTTGGTACATTTCTATATGACGATTATCATTATTTTCAACATAGCTCATTCTTAAATTCCTTATCTTTTTATGCAATGAATGTAATGTATTCATCAACGTGTATATGGGAGTCACGTTGAGTTCATGCAAGGATAGTGAGCGAAGACTGGTGATTTTTGAAAATACCTGTCAAAAATATAATAATTATACGATTAGGTATACAATAACTTATTTATAACGAGCAGGCTGTATAAATTTTACTTTTCCGTTTTCTTATTGAAACACAGTGTAAAATGGCAGAAATCGTGGAACAAACTTTAAGGATAGATTTTTAAAAATTTGAAAAATACACTTTTAAACCGTTAACAGACTATTAAATATTTATACGAACGTAATGAATTCAACGGTTCTTTATTTTTTAATCAAAAGAAAGTAAAGAATAATTTTATTCTTCAATTTGTCAATAATATCGAAAACATTTTTGTCAAAAATCTTATTGATTTTTTTTTTTTTTGCGAAATTACGCGAATTGTATGAATGAGCATATAGATTCCCATAAGATCTCACAGGATTTCAAGACATTTTAACTTATTTTAATGAATTTAACAAAATAAAATCTAATATAAAAATTCTTGTTAAAGAAATTATTAAACTATTTACTTTAAATTTAGAAAAATAATTTATAATAACTTTGAAATATTTTAAATTTCAAAGAATTTAGACGATTCTAAAGGATTTAAAAATATGATGAGTGCTGTTAAGAAATTTAAAGAGATTTTAAGAAATTCAAAAAGTAGACTACTAGCTTTTTAAACGATTTTATAAAGTTTTACGAGGCTTAAATACATTTTAAGAGATTTTGAAGAATTTTAGGAGATTTCAATATGTATATATTTTAAACGTGTTTTTCCAAAGGTTTCTATAGATGTCACAATATTTCAATAAATTGTAAATGCAATTAACGAATTTCAAGAAATTTCAGAAGATAACAAGATATTTGAAGTATGTGATTTAAAAAAGTGCTAGAGATTTGAAGTAGGTAGGTATCACTTGAAATATGTTTTTGAATCTCTTATATTCGTTCGAAATATACTTGAAACAGTTTCAAATATTTTGATAGCACTTGAAATATCTTGAGTTCTATTAAAATCATGCTATACGTTCTTGAAGTATAAGAAAATAAAAAAAAAATGTTTAAGCTTCCAAAATACTACGAGAAATGAACCCTTGAAATTAATTTTATTACATTGATTGTATTGTTTGGGGGGGGGGAGGCGGAAACAATTGAATTTTACATAACATACTAAGGAACGTCTGTAAAGACGTTGATTTTCAAAAGCTTAAAATGAACTTTGCATATTTGCAATATTTTTATAATAAATAAATTTAATTCTTAAATGACACTCTTTAAATCCGAATTAGTCAAAACTGACTAATTCTTACTAGAAAACGTTACAGAAACATTGGTAAATATCATATCACTAATTCATTACTTAAACATATTAAACTATTAATTATTGTGATTATATATTAGTTAACATCAAAACTAATTGAATCATAGACTATCTTTTTGTTAAATGTTACTTTTAAGTTTTTCTGATGAAAACGAAAAAGTTGTAAGATTTTTAGATATTCCCGTATTTCATAACACCTCTACCAGAGCTCGACTAGCTCCCGACCAAAGCCTGAATTTATAACTCCCATCTGAAAATTTTGAGTACATTCATGGAAATTAATAAAAAAAATGCGCCCGACCAGAGCCCCTGAACAACCACCGAATCTGGACAAAAAATAAACTCAACTATAGTCCTCAACCAGTCCCCGACTAGGTACTTCGTTAAAAACAATAACCCGATTAGCCCCCAACTAGAACCCACGTTGTAATATTGGGTCAAATGGGGCTATTTCTACACGGGATATTTTGAACTTGGATAAAAAATGATTTTGTCCTAAAATTATAATAATATAATAATAATAATAATAATAATAATAATAATAATACACTTAAAAATTACTCACGTCACATATTAAATCTACATGATTTGAAGTGATGGTCATTCTTGAAAGCGCAATGTCTTTGATCATATCAAATGGCAGACTTAATATGGCCTCTTTTTCAATAATCCATTCGCTATTATCCAGATGAATCGACTCCAATTTTTTCATTTTTTTAAATAATAAGCCCATTTCCTCCGCTGTATCGCAATATTTAGTCAGATCAAGTCCCAACAACGTGAGTCTCTCGCAATGAGGTTCCAAGTAGGGAGCAATTTTTTCATGATATCCTCGGCAATATCCTTCATTATGTGAGCACCTCATGAATTCTGGACTATGCAATTGCACAAGGACTAGTTCTCGAATATTTATGCATTCAGTGCATATAGTGCGAACCGCTGAATAGGATATATTTCTTTTCGTTTTGTGTCCCACAGGCAAAGATAAGTCGACACACGTTAAATTTCTGCCACAGCGCTGGATTATTTTTTCAATGTTCTTAGACAGCATGTAACATTTTATATTTCTTTGATATTCCTTTTCCAGTGTCTCCTTGCAAAAATCAATTTTTTGTAAGCCGCTCCATGAATACATGCTTACCATTTGCCAACGTTTGCAAACTGTAATATGAAGAAAGAATTTAATTTTTTATTTTAAGAGATTTATCAACATTTTCATGATTCTTAACCAATTTCATGGAATTTTAAGAGGTTTTATCGAATCTTAGAGGATTTTCATGAATTATAAGAGATTTTAAAAAGTTTCTAGAAATTGGAAGGGGTTTTAAGTAATTTTAATAGTTTTCAAGGGATTCCTAGGAATTTTATTATAAGTGATTTTAAAGTTGTGTTAGAATTTTATAGAATTAAAAAATATTTTCAGCCTCTTTTAACGGATTTTAGTTTGTGTTCTTCGCATTTTTATTTATTGAAAGTGATTTTGATGATTTTATAAAATTGGTGTTCTCTTGGTCCTACCTCTATTTTCTATGGACAACCAGTAAGTACTTTGACATCATCGTTCTGTCTAGATTTAAGCCTGGCTCTATAAAATAGTACGATTCGAACTTATAAAAAATAAACATCGTTAAGAGTGAAAATAGAGAATTATAAAGGATTATAAATTATAGAACTTTGAATTTTATTATTTAAAAAAAATGCTCTCGTTATTCAATTTTAAATGACCACAGTTAGAGTTAAGCAGAACTACTGATATTTAAAAAAAATGGCAAAAGCAAGTTGCATATTAATAAATTATATAGTATAGGTTGCTGCAACTGCGTATATAATTCTACGTAAATCGGAGTTAATCATGAAATAAAGTTATTATCAGTGATTATTTTATGATATCAGCGATTATTTTGGCAATTGTATACTAGGTAAGTGATTATAATTAATTTAATAATGAACACTGCATGATATAACCTTATAACCTCAAAGCCATCATACGGCGTGGCGTTGGGGTTAAAATACTTTATTATTAACTCTTTTACGTTCAACAAGTATTATAATTTGTAACACAATTTTTAAATATTTTTTATTTTATTCTTATGAAATGTATATTATGCAAAAAATATAATAAAGTAGTTTGTACGTAAATAACATTGTTACATTGTATTATAGTATTTGTGAATTATAAGGGCATTGGATATGGATAAACGAGCTCTGAAATTTGTGTGTTCCCTCTACGGTTACGCCAATGCACTGGCACAGCAGACAATGGCAGATGGCAGATAAATTTCAATTTCACGTCAGGAATTTTATGATTGTACATAACTCTGGAATTTGTAAAAAAAACGTAACACCTCCCCGAAATTCTGTAACTTCCAGCCATAAGTCTGTAAGAGAGAATTTTGCGATTGATAACACACAAAGAAATGCTAGAGTTATGAAAAGGTAAACAGAACACCATCGGAAAATGATATGTCACAGCGTGGAAGATGGCAGAGTAATACAAATTTTCGGTCAGAAACATGTGTGGCGCTACAGTGAACGTCTCACGCTCTAGATGTCAAAACTTTATCATTTTCCGATGGTATTGTGTTGACCTTTTCAACCGTGGCATTTCTTTGTGTGTTATCAATCGAGACATTCTCTCTTACAAACTTATAGCTGGAAGTTACAGAATTCTGAGGACGTCTCCTGTTCTTTTTACAAATTCCGGAGTTGTGTATAATCACAAGATTCCCGACGTGAAATTGAAAAATACTCTGCCATCTGCCATTGTCTGATGTGCCAGTGTGCATTGGTGTCGGCACAAAATTTCTGAGTTCGTTTATCCAATGCCCTTAAATATTTTTATTTTTAAACGGTTAATACAGTATGGGTCAAATGAAAAGAAAACGACTCCGCAAGTAAAAGCCCATGTAAGGAAATTTAGGGCTCTTAGTAAAGCTACAAACCGTCAAAGTTCAACTAGTTCATCTGCTATAAACACTGCATCACACTCAAAAGATGTTATTACTATAGACTGCATTTGGATGGTAAAAAAACTTTCTGAGTCTACATTTCATTTTTAATGAAATAAAATATTATTTATTTACATACTTTCTTCATTGACAACACATTTAAGAAACGCGTATTTTTTTTAGTAAATTATTTTGATTAGTTTGCAGTGTGTTACGTTAATGAAAATGATAATGATGTATGTCATTAATTCCAATAAATTTAATAAACTTGTAATTTGAATAAAAGGTGTTAATTTTCATTACCATCTAATTTTTTTCCAGCAGCGATTATTTAAGTATTAGAATAAAATATTAAATTTTTAGTCTAGATCGAATGAGATCTCCTAGAAGTGTCGTCTCGATATGCTAGACTGAACCAGTACATATCAATAATTAGCTAGCGGCTAGTAAGTCGGAGCGTTACATGCCAGTTTAGATTTTACACATAGGCAATCTGTGTCACGCCAGTATAGATTCAAGACGGACTAGATAGGCTCCATTACATATACATAATTACATATATTATATACATGTATCTGCATGTATATATATATAATATTACATACGGAGTTTCAATAGATTTGAATGATTTTGAAAAGATTTCGTAGAATACAATACAATAAATACAATAAATAAATATATATATATATATATATTTATTGTATATATATATATATATATATATATATATATATATATTGTTTGTTAGCTAGTT